>JAKSZP010006762.1:0-148239 GCA_022478985.1 Massospora cicadina
TCCCCAGTGAATGTAATCTCCTCCAAGCTGATAAAAAAGATCAAGCTTGAACCTGACTTAGAGTACAACCAAGACTATGGAACCGCTGGCCCAAACAACACCCGCGCGCTGGGTGCTTACTCATCCCTTCCCATTCATATTGGGAAGCTTATCCTATCAGCCCCCGCCGTGGCTTTAGAAAACAACGATTATGAATGCTTATAGGCACGCAGTTCATGATCATATATGATGCCATTATCAATATGAAGCAAGGGATCTTATTGTTGCTCAATTATGAAGTTCCCTTAGTTCTAGCCAATAACAGACCCAGCAAGAAGGAGTCCTCCTGCATGTACACTAACCCCATTAAAACCACAACAAAAAGAGGGCAGGCTGCCAATAAGCTCTGCAACACCCCTACCAACATTCTTGAGGGGGGCAATGTCAGACATTCTCCTTTTCAATCTGAGAAAATGAATGTTGGAGGTAGTAGTTTTTATGATTCTGCTGCCATGATTGGCCCATCACCTGTTCAATTCTTAGATAATATTGTGGATATCAGCAATATGAGTACCCACAGTGAAAAGACCCTAGTGGATTCTCAGTGGAATCCTAACAACTGGAAAAATACAGTTTATCATAAAAATTGGCTTAAAACAGTAAATATTAATAATAGTAATACTCCAACTCCTTGGTCGAATATGAGGAGTATGATATTGCATGGATCAGAACCTCCACAAGGCAAGAAGATTTTACCCATTGATGATTGGGTGCGAGTTAACCAATCATTATGATCCAAGTCTAACCACCGCCAAGGTGCAAAGATTTTACTTGAAGATGATAGGGTAAACATTAGCCAATAATTACCATCTGAGTCTGACTACTGCCAAAATACCCAATCATTACCAACTGAGTCAGACCACTGCTGAGGTGAAAAGATTTAACTCGCTGGCAATTGAATACAATTCATCAAATTGTTACCGCACGGGTTGGTGTTACCTCCAAAAAATTCATCTTTGATCTGATAGGCCTAAAGCCTATATTCCCTAATTTGGAAGACTGAGCTTTGCATACTTTTGCCTTGAGTATTGATGGTCTCAAAATTCAAACTAGTTTGAATAGGAAAAGCTAGTATTGACAAAGGGACCTTTTCTGGTTTTTCCCTGCCTGTTTAATAAAAAACATAAAAAACCATAATAAGTGTTATGTTATACTTTTAATAAGAAAGTAAAATATCTCATTTTAGAATATTATTTGTGGCATCCATTGGTGGATCCCACACAAATCTTTTCTAGTAGCTTCTGATTTGCTAGGCCACCATTTTTCTTTATTCTCAATTTTATTCAATTTGGCATGATTTAGGTGGTAGCTCCTGATTTGCTGAGCTGCACTTTTTCATGTGTCTCAACATTTCCCTGTCATGGCATATTCAATTTTGTTGCCTCTGATTAGCTGTGCTGCTGTTTCTCTTTGTCATCAACTTTGTTTTGTCACAACATATTTAGGTAGGCAGCATCTGATTTTCTGGGCTGCCATTTATCTTTGTCCTCAACATTCCACACTCTGTATATTATGAGTTGGCGGCCTTTGAATGGCAATCACCTTTTCCGCCAGGTTTTGCCAACTTTGCTCTTGAATTTTTTTTATTTTTTTGGCATCTGATTCATCAGAATGTCATTTTCAAGGGTCATTTCCCTCATGCTCTATAATTTTATTAATTATTTAAGCCTTGATCTCTGCCGTAGGGGAGATCAAGGATATGTGGCGTTTAGGTAGAGCCATGACCATCACACATGCATGTTACATTGGACCTCAAGAACTGTTTTTTAAAAGATCGTCATATCCTTTTGGTCCATCATGCCCTTTGAAAGACCAGTCAAAAGAGCTACCTAAATTTTTTTCCCCAGACACCTCTACTTGATGCATGAGTTCACTTCCCCCACCTGTCTTTCCCACTGACGTCACACTCAACATGCGCAGAGCGTTGGATGAAGCTTGCTCAAAAATGTTTCAAGCCAAAGAATTTCTCCCCTCAGTCTATCCTTGCCTTAAAACCTTCTTGTCAATTGCATCTTCCTTACAGCAGCTTTGATTATTGAGGGTAATCTCTATAATCTGTTCCAAAGTCCGTTTTAATGGCCACTTTCTCTGATTTGATGGCCCTTTCTTATTTAGCCAGGCTAATGCGTCTGATGCCAAGTCTTTCTAGGTTTAGCACACCTTTGGCAAGGTTCTAATAGTTTTTAAGTATAAAATTCTCATTTCTCTCCAATCACTCTTCCTTAGGGTATATCCATGCAAGATCACTCTCCTTCTCCTAGAGAAAGGGTATCAGGCTCTGATGATAAAAAGGCTCCCAAAAATATTATTGATAGTTATCTTATAATAATTGTTATTGGTTTTTATCATTTTTATACTTGTCATCTTTTCAATGTCCATAATATTTTTTTTCTTTTTTACTTCATATGATATGTATGAAGGAGCTTATAATGGACTTGATTCATGATCCAACAGCCTTGATCCTTAATAGTATATTTATTTAGGAGATTTAATTTTTTAGCACTAGTGGTGCCCAACCAAAAAAATAAGAGCTGCCACGCATCTTTATTTGCAAATGGGCCAAACAAAAGGATTATTAGAAATAAAATGTTCCTAATATGGCGCCTCAGATAAAGGCTATGAAGCTATATCAGAAGATGAAGAAGCTTTGGGGAAACTTTTGTCTGGCGCCCACTTTAGCTGGCAGATTATGGCAGACAACATAGAGGTTGGGGCATTAGCAACATGTGGCATAAGGAGGTGTAATTGTGGGTGTTCTTCATTAATGAGGCCAGCGGTGTCCATCTTCAGGGGATTTCTCTAATATGATAAAAGGACCTTCCAAAGCAAAGCCAACTTGTGTGCATAGCCCGCAGTATGGGCGTCACAGTATAATACCAAGTCTCCTTCCTGTAACTTAAACATGGCAACTCAATTAGATTTATCAAAGATCTTCTGACTAGTCTTTTGACTAATCACATCCTGATAAGCCTCAGACTGCAGCTTGATCCTTGTTCTCGTCAGTTGTCTAACTTAACTTGTAGGACTGATTGCCTCAGTTGGATTAATTGCTGAATATAACAATAGTAGTAGATCTGGGTGCTTACCATACAATAGTTGGGATGGAGAAGGTCCAGTGCTGCTATTATGTCCGATATTTTATGAAAACACTGTAGCACTAATGAGGGTAGCTCATTGTGATGGCCCACAACTGCCTTTTGTGCAATATGCTGGACAGAGTACCATTTGCTCGTTTTACCATTCCATTTGTCTCAGGGCGGTACAGCGTCAACAAGACTCCTTTGATAGACATCAGTTCATTCAATAGTTGCACCATCTGTGCAGTAAAATCATTCCGCTGTTCATCAGAATCTTCTGAGGATATCCAAGCTTGTAGATGACATAATCCATATTGGATTTTGCAGTTGTCAAGGTTCCAACATCACATATTGCTTTTGCTTCCACACATTTCATCAGATGGTAGATAGCAACAGGTCATATCTTTGTTTCCCAGGCTACTCATAGGCAATGGCATGACAACATCAATCGATAACATATGACAGGCCCATTCTAGTTTAGTTAATTGATATGTCACATCAGATTTCATAGGCTTTGCAATTTGGCAAAAATGAAATTTTTTCACATCTTTATTAAATTGAACGGAATTCTAGTAGTATTGATTAAAATTAATTTTCAGAAATTTGATCATTCCTCCATGTCCAACAGCTTTAATAGCATGAGTAATAATGTCCATACATTTTAGAAAGTTTGTAAAATTTACACTGTCCATTTGGCTTAAGTTTGTATATGACTCTATCCCAGTATTTAGTGTACTTTTATGCTCTCTCAATAGCCTTCTTAACTTCAGGAGGCTCGTCCTTATACTTCCAATTTATCATTTTTTATAGAGCTCATCAGCCAAGTTTCTCAGAAAGGCCACACTTGGTAGTCACAATAATCTATTTACATTCTGATGAGCAGCACTGGCTTTATGAATAATCACATAATTGTATTCCTGTAACTTTATGCCCGGTAGTCCAACCAACTCTCAGGTTCCTTCAGGTTGTGAAGCCAGCATAAAAGCTGTGATCTGTTACTACTTGAAATTTGGTATCATTAATGTAAACTCAAAATTGTTTATAATTGTAGATCACAGCCAGACATTCACGTTTGGTCATTGTATAGTTATGCTCATGCTAATTCAGAGTTCTGCTGCAATAAATAACTGGGTGTTCCTCCTCATCCTCCCCAATCTATGATAAAATGTCTCCAATCACAGTCAACAAGGCGTCAGTTTCTACAATAGATTATTTTTGTAAATCTGGGTCAGAGGATAGGCGCTGTACTTAGTGTAGTTTTAATGCTTTGAAGGCCTACTGACATTCAGCTGCTCAAGAAAACAAATTTCTCCTTGTAGCAGGTGGATTAAGGGCTCAGCAATCATCCAAACCATTAAATAAATCTTTAATAATATATCATTATACCTAGAAACATTTGGACATATTGCAAACTAATAAGAGCTTACATGTTTTATATTGCATTTAAATTTTGAGGTTGAGGCCGCAAGCCTTCATAACAAACATATATCTGAGATACTTAAACTGCTCTTTGATTAATTGGCATTTTAAAGCTTTATCTTCAGGTTGGACTTTCAATAAACTTTTTAATTTGTTTAAGTAGTTCCAGGTGTTGGGAAAAAGTTTACAAGAAGACATTAATATCATATAAGTACACTAGTACAAAGGGTAACTTATGATCTACATGTATGTTATCCATTGTGCATTAAAAAGATCGCAGTGCATTACACACACCCTTGTGGCATGCGTGTTGGTTGGAATAGATCTTATGCCACAATGATCATGCACTTCTCTTGCTCCTCCTTAGGCAAACCAATTTGCCAGTTGTTGAGAAATTGAAATGACTGGACGATAAGTCCCTTATCCAGCAGATCATATTTATGAGTCAAAGTGAGCCTTGAGATTGAGTGATAGATTGCGTTTATGCAAAATGAATCTATTGAAGTAATTATGGTTTAGCAAATGAGAAAATTCCGCTGAAGACTTGATAAAAAACCCTAAATTTGTAGCAAATAGAGAATGACTAAGCAGAAGGGGCGAGACCAACTAGGATTATCACAGATTACTTCTCTTTAACCGCTCAAAGTCACTTTTTAGCGATTTTAAATTTAAGTTTATTTATCCACAGCCATCTGCCCAAACCTATTCTTTGATGTCCTTGGCTCTGCCGCCTGCCACCCCAGTGTGGGGCAGCAGTGCACCCCCACCTAGCATTTTCCGCCCTGCAGGCAAGCGCGTTCAGACAGGTTCAAACAGCCCGCCCACTGCTTCCAACCGTTTTGTCCCCCCACGAGACCTAGCACTCCACCTGGCGCGCATCCACCCTTCTCGCCCCCATCCTCTTGCCCTCCCTCGCTCTGCTATTCGCTATTGCCTCAGAGTGGACTATGGACGTTTGTTCCCATATGCTGATAAGGCAATTATTGACCTAGCCACTACAGCCTTTGCGCCAGCTGGCTTTATAGACTTCCGCCCTTTTAAGGGCTACTTTGACGTTGGGTTCCAATCTGAGGAGGATGCTGAAGCGGCAGCACAAACTCCTCTAATTTATAAAAAAACCCCCATTCCCACAACCCGTACTCGCCTCCCTTCAGACACCACGCTAGTGGTATCCTTTGCAAATCTCCCATCCCACCTTCCACCCCAGGTTTTGTATGACCAGTTGGTCGCGGGGCTCATGGCTTATGGCACTCAGCCCAACCTCATCTTTGCCATTCCTTCTGGTGCAGAACGCCTTGCTGCTCCTCGTGCAACAGCCACCATCATACCACACCACCCTACCATAGCCCAACAAATCCCACCCCGCGCTAGTGTGGCTGCAGCACCTGATCATTTCTTTTGGGCTCAGGTCGATAATGGTAGGCAGATTTGTTCCCTCTGCTTTGGCCTCGACCATGCAAAAAGAGCGTGCCCTAAGGCCAAGTCTGCTGATGCAGCTTCTGAGCCCCCTCTGGAGGTTCAGTATGGGGCGCTTTGCTGCCCCTCCCACCCTCCAATCTCGTTCAGTGGGCCCACATGGAAAATCAGCCCCACCCAAAACCTCCATCCTCACTCTCCCACCTAAATCTACGCCAGCCAATCAGAGCAATGCTTGGACCAACATTCGTACCCAAGCAGCTGCCCATTCGCCCAATCCTACCCACTCAAATTTAAATGCCACTATTCCAGTGAACCAAAATCCATGGGATCTATTGGCTGAAACTGACGAATCAGGTAATATCCTTATTAGTAAGCATACAGGTCAACCTCTCTGCCATGGCGATTATGGTCAGGCAGAATTTTTCCTTCCCGACTTTGATGAAACCCCTACCCCTCGCCATTTTGCTCCTCTACCCAATACAACCCCTTCCAAAGTGACCACCAGCTCGCCTTAGCTGCGGTGGCCTCTCCTCATTGCCCAAAACTACGCACCGCGGTGGCCCAGTCAGTGGCTCAGCTCCAGCATGGCCTGCCCACCATCTTCTTCCCCCTGACTTCCCTGAATCTCCCTGCAGTGACATCTCAAAATTATTTGATGATGCTGAAATTGCTGTTATGAATGTCGCAGCACTTGCTTCATTCAACCCCTCAGCCAAAATCACCCGCCACAGTATCTCCCTTTTCACCCAACTTCCTGAAGCCCGCAAAGAAGCTGAAGTTCTCCTCGCAGCTTTTGTTGAGACACTTTCCCGTCATTATCTTGATGCAGAAGTGGAAAACTCCTACTACGCTGACCTCAGCCCCCACTATGCAGATGCCCCAACGCCCTGGCTCTCTGCTCTGATCTGGTACTGCAACCAACACCCCTTGATTGAGGCGGGTCTTTCTGAAAACCAACCCCCAACCCCTCCTCACCCTCTGCCATGGTGGGTTAAGCAGTTTCTGCTTCCCACCTGGTTAGAAGTTTGTTTTGCCATTTTGAGTGTTGTGATCGGTACTGTCCATCCCCTGGTCGGCGTACCTTGAATAAATCGGAAAATAGGATTATCACAGATTAAGAGATGAGTGTGAGAACAAGAAGGGAGGTCTATTATGAAGAAAGGGAGTAGTAAGGAAGAGCTAACGGAATTAGCGTTAGTTTAATATTTGAAAAACTGGTGTCATCAGGGTAGTAGCTCCTTATTAAGTACTTTTTATTATTAGTTATCAAGGGCCAAAGATCCTCATGTTGCTCATCCATTGCTCAGTGGGCTTTACCTTTTGCAATCATTTTGGAAGAATCAACCAAAACCTAGACAAAAGTTAACAGTGAAGCTCACTACAGGGGGCCTATTGATAAACACTTAAAAAAGTTTAATTCCCCCAAAGACTTGGTGTGACCAGCTCATCTTGATGGGGTACTCTTACAGTTTATTGAGTTATCCCACTATGTGGAACTGAATCTTGCCTTGAATGCACTACTACAGGCTCAAAAAATGCTTTTCTAAGAAAAAAGTATAACTGATCAGCTCTCTAAGGCCTTTCAACAACTTCACCTGGTGGGTGGTCAAACCAATAAACTTGCTTACCTCTTGGGCAACACTACCGAGAGGCTATACTATGCATAGTTTTAATTAAATGATGTTGTTAGGGAGAAGGAGGTCTGCAGTGACAAGCTGCCCCATTTTGCCTTGATGGAAACGTCCACAGTTTTTTCAAGTGGTTTGAATTGGCCGTGGAGGGGGCTTCCAATTAGTGGAAAGCTAAACTGTTGTCTGCTTTGGATGTTGTGAGTGCTGACCAGGTCATATGTTACCTTAAGAGTAGTATCATAACATATCAAGAGGTGAAGGAGATTATGATCTGCCTGTTTGGGGCGTGGCAAAAATGGCTCAGCGCAAGGCAAAATTTTTGGCAATATCTTTTCAAAAAAACGATACCTTGGTGGAGTTTGCACAGCAGTTCATGGCTGAGGCTCATGTGTTGGTGGGAGCTAGTATCAAAACTAATGAGGAGGTAAGCGTAGCAATGATGGCGGCTGTTAAGCCATATCAAGAACTGTATAATGCTATGTCCTAACTTTTTCAAGATGACGTAAACTATTAAAACTCATCAGTCATTAACGCTGGCTATCCATCACTTTTAATGCTTCAAATATGAACTAGAAAGTCCCTGAAACTGCTAGCAAATCATTGTCAGGAAATGGAAAACAATGACTTGATTATAATCTATTGTGTAATAATCATCTACTTAATGCGTTGGCAGTTCCTTTCCGTCTTCATTATTATCAACCAGCTCATCCTTACCCCAATTATGACCCATCCTTTGATTTTCATAAGAGATCTAAGCATGTGATACAGACACAGCCTTCTAAAAATGCTTTTTTCTCATGAAGCCAAAGAGGTTATTATACAGCTAGCTGTCCAGGCATACTGAATGCTCATGCAGTACTGGCTGCCCCTAATCAAACAAGGAAAAAGTCAAGCAGAGTAGAGATGGGATGCTCTACTTCTGATAATCTAAATTTATTTGTCCCTAATGATTCCCCAAGTCACTTTGTGTTGGTCCTGGTGCTTTCCCTGATGATTTATTATATCAAAAAATCTCTATGATACATTGGCCTCAGACCAGGGAGAGATCCAAATAACACAGACTCAGAGTTCCGCTGTGAGTTGCAGAAGCTGTATGCCTAGAAAATCCTTGAGTGGAACTGTACAGCCAAAGTAAGACCCTCAACAAATGGTGCAACCCTAGAGAGGGTGAATGTGGCCATCCCAGTAAAGATAATTGCCCAGGAGTATCCTCATGTGGGTGCTGGTATTATCACTTTTCTGGATAACATGAAGCCCTTGGATGTGCATATAATAAACACCAATAGGTTCTCTTATTCAGTTTATACCAACTGTGATAGTATTGTTCAGAATAAAAATTAAAATGATTATAGATAATGGTGCCCCTGCTAATATAATCTCCACCAAGCTCATGGATAAGCTTCCGCTGAAGCCTGATATAGAACATTGAGTCATGTATGGTAACACAGGGGCACAGAGCACTTTGTCAGAGGGCATATACTGTAACTAATGGGTTCACACCAATATTCTATAAGGAAATCGGGAAGTAAGAGTCTCATAGCTGACTCTACTAGGGACCAGCCTGCAAAAGCCAATCCCCAAACCTATCTGCCAAGTTTCGCCATTGCCACATGCCCTTGGATCACTGTCCACACACTGTAGGAGAATACTGAGATCCATGACAACGCCACACCATGCTCACTAGTGGAGCCCATGTCTTCAATCTGATTGTTCTATTTTAAATAAAATACTCCTTTCGTTTATGCAAACAAATCTATATTTGATTTTTAGGGATTTTGTAGATGACTCAACTGGCTATTCAGGCAAGCCTATCTTCAAATAAATAGTACTTTGCAAATATAAAATAAGCTTTCTCCTATGACAAGCTCTCCTGAACCATCCAGCACATCTCAGGCAAAGATTCCATTCCCCATTGAATCATTGTCCATGCCACTCATAAGTCCAACGTCATATCAACTCGGATGCATTTTGGCTTTGGACAGTCAAATTTCCCTAGCTCCAATTCTCTCTCATTTGAGTTTCTTCTTATAAATTCCATATTCAGATCTAGTACTAACTGATCTGTAGCAATTTATGGATTGGGTACCACCTGATCCGTTATCCATACAGAACAAGACCTTTGTGGTTTAGGTCAGTCTGTGCATCTGCTCTGGCTGTAGTTCTACCAAATAATAATTATGACATGTTGATTGGTGCTTAATTCATGTGGTGATTAAGAGCCATGGTCAATATAACAGAAGAAAGCATTAGTATCTTAGGGCGACAGATTTCCATCTACTTTACCTCCAGAGGTGCACCCAAGGACCCAATCAACTCCAGTCAGATCAATCTCGTTTATAGCAGCGGTGTGATTCCTGTTTGATATTGGTGGATGAAGCGGAATACCAGAGCCTAACCTAGCTATACTTTGAGTACAACGGTACTACACTAAGGGAGGCGAGAACTTTAAGCATACCTTCTGGGAAACAGGTCATAATAAAGACTGAGCTTGAAGTAGACATCCCTGAAGGGCTATACGGTGAGATTGCGGGGTCCTATCAGTAATTGTGGATCAAACTTCATGTGGCTCCTGGGCCAATGTTACCGGGGCAAAAGAGAGTGAAGGTGTTGATAGAAAATTTGCATAAGGAGGCTATGATGGTCTAAAGGCAACAAGTGGTGGCTTATTTACACTTGGCCCCTATTGATGAGGTTCACCATATTGATAATTTTGGTTCATGCAAGAGCCTCAGCCTAATGGTAAAATCCACATGTGGAATAATGACAGTTTTCATGGGAAATTCTCTGGCTGGGTTGTTGGAGGAACAGAAAGATAGGGCGATGGCCCTATTTGAAAAATAATGAGACATCTTTGCTTTTAATATCCACAATTTGGGGTGAACATGCGGGGTGGTGCATTGGGTAGACATAAGATATCACCCTCCCATTTGGCTACAGACCATCCAATGGTAAAAGCTGCGGAGGGATTAGTCTCCAATGAGGTAGAAAAATTTATTGAGCAAGGGATGTTAGAGCCATACAATAGTTTGTGGGCATCGCCAGTGCTCATTGTTAAAAAAATGGCACAAACCAAGTGGTCATAGACTACCAGAAGCTTAATAGCATCACAAAGAAGGACTACTATACTCTCCCACAGATTGATGGCGCTTTAAATCAGCTGGGAGGCGCTACCTACTTCTCTGCTATAGGCTTGACTTAAAGTACTGTCAGATTGAGTTGCTGGTAGCAGAACGTGAGAAATGCGCTATAATTATCTCAAAGGGGTTGTTCAAACCTACACATATGCCGTAGGGTTTGTGCAAAGCCTCAGCTACATTCCAATATGCTATGTATATGATTTTGGGTGACTTGAAGCTGTCCTGCATTTTATTCTTCCTCAGAGATATTAATGTGTTCTTGTGGACGTTCACAGAGCATCTTGACCACTTAGAACAAGTGTTCCGCCAACTTGCTGATGCTAATATCAAAATTAAGCTTCAAAAGTTCATTTTTTAAGGAACAATTGGAATATCTTAGGTTTGTAGTAGTAACCAAAGGGCTTAGTCCTTAGATGGAAAAGGTGGAAGCTATATACAAGATGACTCAGCCAGGTAATAAGCGGGATATCCAGGTGTTCTTGGGGATGGTTGGTTACTATTGCAGTTCATTCCCATATTCAGATTTATAAGGGACCTTCTCTTTAAGGTATTAAAGAAAATCGCTACCTTTGATTGGACTGACCATTGTCAAAACGCTTTTGAAGTCAAATAACCGCATTGGCTAGTGTGCCCATTTTGCAATACCCTGATTTTGATAAGGAATTTATTGTACAAACGGATGCTTTCCTTTTTGCTGTAGGGTCTGTGTTATTCCAAAAAGGATGATGACGGTGTGGATCATCCTGTCACATATTGTAGTTGAAGTTTAATGTGCCCTGAACAGAATTACCCCATGACTGACGGGAGTTCTTAGTGGAAATATATGGATATAAACAGTTCTGGGTTTAACTCCATGGGGCTAAATTTAAAAGTGGTCATGGATCATGAATACTTGCAGTGGCTGCAGAATCTTTGGGAAACTAAAGGGTGGCTTGCACAATGGGCCCTGAAGCTACAATCATATGACTTTGAGATTATACACTAACCAGGGCAAAACATCAGAATTCATACTGTCTCTCATGATTACCAATGGTCGCTATTATGGAGGATTTGGCAGACATATGTATGAGAATATTGTGGGCAAATATCATGATGAGTCACTGCAGGTGATCAAAGTACTGGATGGGCTGCAATGGGATACATTTTTGCGTGATGAGGAACTGTATAAGCAAAATGGAGAATTGACGCTTAGTCTTTGAAACCTTCCGCTAGACCTGCAATTATTATGGATGCTCATAGAGTGGTAGGTCATGGAGGGTTGCAGAAAACAATGAAGTTCTTGCAACCCCGTTACCTTATAAGATAGTATGCACTATGATGTGAACAAAACGGTTGCTTGTTGCCACCAGTGCCAAGTGGAGCAACCATTCCACAGGAAGACCATCTAACAGCTGGTTAAGCCCTGTTTCACATGGCATACTGTCTCTATGGATGTAGCGGGTCATTGCTGATTTGAGCGAACTGCTCTAAGTATATAATAGTAACCATTGATCATTTAACAAGATGGGTGGAAGCAAGAGCAATCAATGATTTAGGGGCTGTCACCACCGCCAAGCCATCATGGAGTGTGTCATACAGTGACATGGCTGTCTACAATTTATCCTCACAGACAACAGAAGCAACGTCATGTCACATACCCTGCCCAAGTTGAACAAACTAATGGTAAAATGCATGGTCTTGACTACACCTTATCACTCTGAATCTAATGGAATGGTGGAACAGGTCAACGGAAAACTGGTAAACATTATACGCAAGCTTGTAAGGGATTGGCCCTCAGAATAAAGTACCCTTCTGTTGAGATTCCAATATGACTGGATGATAAGCTATAGTTCTAGTGAATCATAATTTAGATTAGAAGCAAGACTTGAAATTGAGCAATAGATTATGTCAATGGAAAGTGAATCAATTAAAGCAATTATGGTTTGGCAAATCAAGGGAATTCCTCCAAAGCCTCAATGTTTGAATGAAACCCTTATATTGCAGTGAATATGGAATTACTAAGTAGAGAATTTGAATCTTTCAAGAAATAACAAGAATTAAGAGTTGAGCGTGAGAGCGAGAAGGGGGAGGTTTCTACAAAGAAAGAGAGTAGTGGAGAGTAACAGAAGTAGCCATTAAGTTGCTTATTAGGTAAATTGGTATCATCAGGGCAATAGCTCCTTATTTAATACTTTATTATCAAAGGACAGTGATCCTTATATTGGTTGTCCATTGCTCAGTAGGCTTTACCCTGTGCAACTAGTTTGGCGAAATCAACCTGATCTTTCCAAAAGTTAACAGTGGTGCTCACTACAGGGACCCATTAATCATCTTATTAAAATAACTTCATATTTTCCACTCAATGGCGAAACCTGTTCCCATTGATGGGGTAATGCCCCAGTTTATTGAGTTGTCACAATATGCGGATTTGAAGCTTGTCTTGTATACACTACTCCAGGCTCAAAAAATGTTTTTCCATTAAAAATAAAAATATAACAGATCAGCTCACCAATGCTTTTCACCAAAAGCACCTGGTGGGTGGCCAAACTAACCAACTTTCCAACATTGTGGGAAACGCTACTGAGCAGCTATACTGTGAAGAGTGTAAATTAGATGAGGTTGTTAGGGAGAAAGAGGTCTGCAGTGACAAGCTGCCCCATTTTGCCTTGATAGAAACGTCCACAGTTTTTTCAAGTGGTTTGAACCTGCCTAGAGTGGGTTTTTTAATTAGCAGAAAGCTAAACTGTTGTTATCTGTTTTGGACGTTGCAAGCACTGGTCAGGTCACATGTTACCTTAAGAGTAGTACTGTAGCATATCAGGAGGTGAAGGAGACCATTATCCATCTGCTTGGGGGCAAGACGATAAGGGCTTAATGCAAGGCAGAGTTATTGACAATATCCTTTCAAAAAAATGAGTTTTGGTAAAGTTTGTGGAGAAGTTCATGACTGAGGCTCATGTATTGTTAGGAGAAAAGATCTTATCTAACAAGGAGGTGGTCATAGCGATGATGGAGGCTGTCAAGCCATATTGAGAACTGTATAATGCTATTTCATACATTCCTCAAGAGGATGTGGAGCTACTAAAAATCGTCTGTCATTTATGCCATCTATATGTCACTTTTAATGCTCCCAATGTGGGATGGAAAGCACAAGCAACTGATACCAAATCCCCATGGGTATTGGAACAACAATGACTTGGTTCTAATGCATTGGGAAACACATAAACCCTTGATGCTTTGGAAAGTCCTTTCCTTTCCTATTATCAACCAGCTCATCCTTGGCTGAATTACAATTCATTAATTAATTTAAGACCTGGATCTATAGTTGTGATGCAGAGGTGAGTGCCATTTACAAATGCTCGTTTCTTGTGCGGCCAATGAGGCCATTATGCAGCTAGCTTTTCCAATAAATCGAGTGTCAATGCAGTACCATTTGCCTCAAACAAATAAGGAAAAGGTCGATCAGAATATAGACAGGATGCTCTACTTCGCTGATTCTAGCTAATTTGTCCCTGATGAATATCACAAGCCACTTTGTGTCAGTCCGAGTACTCACCTCAACAATTTGTTATATCAGCAGATCCCCTTTGATATATTGGCCTTAAGATGTGGGAGAGACCCTAGTAATGCGGGAACAGAGTTCTGCTAAGATGTGCAAAAGCCATATGCCTGTCAGATCCTTGAGCAGAATGGTACAGTTGATGGTGAAACTTCAACCTATGTCGCCGCTCAGGAGGGGGTGGAAATGGCGATTACAGAAGAAAAAATGCCCAGGAGTATCCTCATGTCAGTGCTGGTATTCTCACTTTTCTGGATAACCCAAAGCGCTTGGATATTTATGCATTAAACATCAACGATTCTTCTTATTTGTATTTTACATACTGTGACATTTTTGTACAAAATACCATAATTTGGGTGATTATTGATACTGGGGCTCCCCTCAATATAGTATCCACCAAGCTTGTAGCTAAGCTTCCCTTTGAAACCAGATATGGACCACAGGGTAGTGTACAGGACCGTGGGGGCACAAAGCACTGTGTCAGAGGGCACATACAGTGCATTGGCTTTGAGGTTTAGGTTCTATTGGCGCATCTTCTCCAGAGGTGGTATTGCTTAATAATAACTATGACATGTTGATCAGCGCTGTGTTTATGCAGTGCTTTGGGCCATGCTCAATATGGCGGATGAAACCATCAGTATCCTAAACAACAGATTCTCATCTATTTTACTTCCAGTTGAATCCCAGAAGACCTGATATGATCCAGTCAAATTAGTCTCGCATATAGTGATGGGGTGATTCATGTAAAATATTGGTGGGTGAAGCGTAAGAACAGAGTGCTCCCTACCCAGATTTATGAGTAAAATGGTATTCTGCTTTGAGCTGGTGAGTGCATTAAGCATACCTTCTGAGCATCAGATCACAATAGAAATGAATCTTGAAATAGATATCCCAGAAGGCTTATACAGTGGGGTTATGGGGCCCTACCAGCAATTGCAGCTCAAACTCCATGTGGCTCCTGGGCTCCTGTTACCAGGGAAGGGTGAATTGAAGGTGTTGATAGAAAACCTGCAGAAGGAGTCTATAAAGTTATAACGGCATCAATTGGTGGCTTCTCTGCACCTGCTTCCTATCATTGAGGTTCACTGGATACATGACTCCATTTTTGGGAAGATCTTGGGCTACCTTTAAAACCCTCATCCAGCATAATTGCTGTGGTTCCACGCAAGGCTCTAAATGGGCTTTTGGAGGACCAGAAGAACATGGTGATGGATCTGTTTGAGAATTACCAAACCATTTTTTGCATCCAACAATCATGACTTGGGATGTGCATATGGGATTGTGCATCAATTGGACATGCGGAATTCCCCTCCTATCCAGTCAAGGCCTATCCGTCACTCCAAGGTGGCGGAAGATGTTGTATTCTCTGAGATAGAAAAATTGTTTGAACAGGGAATGTTAGAGCCGTCCAAAAGTCCCTGGGCGTCCCTGGTGCTTATTGTAAAAAAGAAAGATGACATCAATCAAGTAGTAATCAATTACCAGAAGCTTAACAGCATTACAAAAAAAGACTTGCACCCACTTCCATGAATTGACGATGCTTTAGGTCAGCTAGGCTGTTTAAACATTTTTCTGCTATGAACTTGATATTGGGGTACTGGAAAATTGAGTTGCCAGTGGCAGAACAGAAAAGTGCGCTATAATTACCTTAAAAGGTTTTTCCAGACTACACATATGCCACAGGGTTTGTGCAACGCCCCCACTACGTTCCAGCAGGCTATGGACATTATTTTGGGTGGACTGAAGCTGTCTTGCGTCCTAGTCTTCCTTATCAATATCAATGTGTTCTCACAGATGTTCACGGATCATTTTGATCACTTGGAGCAAGTGTTCCACTAACTAACTGAAGCTAACATCAATATTAAGCCCCAAAGTGTCATTTTTTAAGGGGCAGTTGGAATACCTTGGTTTTGTGGTAGACTCCAAAAGGCTTAGTACTCAGCTGACAAAAGTGAAAAGCTATATGCAAGATGACTCAGCTGGGTAATAAGTGCAATATTCAGGTGTTTTAGAGATGGTCAGTTACTACTGGCGGTTCATTCCCATCTTCAGCTTTATTGGGGATTTGCTCTATGAGCTATTAAAGAAGAATGCCACATTTAACTGGACGAAATGATATCAAAACACTTTTGATGTTCTATGAACCGCATTGGCAGTGCGCCTGTTTTGCAATACCCTAATTTTGAGAAGGAATTTATTATACAAAAGAATGATTCACTTTCCGCTGTAGGGGCCATGCTACCCCAAAAGGATGTTGACGGTGTGGAGCATCCCATGGCATATTATAGACAAAGCTTAACAGGTCCTGAACAAAATTACATTATGACTGATCAGGAGTGCTTAGCGGTAATATACACATATAAAAAGTTTCTGGTATACCTTCAGGGAGTGAAATTAAAAGCGGTAATGAATCACATATCCTTGCGTTGGCTGCAGAATCTTTGTGAACCTGAAAGACAGCTCACGCAATGGGTCTTGAAGCTTCAAGAATATAACTTTGAGGTTGTACAATGATCAGTGGCAAAACACCAGAATGCAGACTGTCTTTCCCAATTACTGATGGTTGCCATTACAGAAGATTTGGCAGACATAATGTATGAGAAAATGATTGTAAGCAGAATCACGATGAGCCGCCACAGGTAATCAAAGTGCTGTATGAGCTGCAATGGATTCCTTTTTTCATGATGGGGAACTATATAAGTAAATTGGAGAACTGATGCTTAGTTTCCTGAAACCTCCCACTAAACTTGCAATTATCATGGATGCTCATAGAGCGGTAGGTCATGAAGGGTTGCAGAAAAGAATGGAGTTCTTGCGACCAAATTACTATTGGGAGAGTATGCAGTATAATGTACTCAAAATGGTTGCTTATTGTAAGCAATTCCAAATGGAGAAAACATTCCGCAGGAAGACCTTATACCAGCTAGTTAAGCCCGTTTTTCATGGCATACTGTTTCTCTTGATGTTGTGGGGCCTTTGCCAACTGGCGCAAACCAATCTAAGTATATAATAGTAGCAAGTGACCATTTGAAAAGATGGGTGGAAGCAAGGGAGATCAATAATATAAGGCTGTCACCACCACCAAGTTCATCCTGGAGTGTGTCATCAGCGACATGGCTTTCTGTAATTTATCCTCATGGACAACAAAACAAATTTCACATCACATCTGCCCAAGTTGAACAAACTAAAGGCAATCTGCGGGGCTTGACTACTTTACCACCATGAAATAAATGGAATGTTAGAACGGGTCAACAGAACCTTGGTTATCATCCTACAAATGCTTGTAAATGATTAGACTTTGTAATAAAGTACCCTTTTATCCGCTGCTGTCTTTGCATACAATATTAGCTACCACTCAGCAACTTGCAAGAGCCCTTTCCAACTACTTTATAGAAGACATCCAGCGTTGCTGGCATTTCTTTATTCCTGTGTGAAGAATATCAGCGGAGTCAATCCCCAGCGCTTTTGTCTGGCTTAACAGACATGATGATCAAACTCCAAACTGAAACATGTTTCACTAGTATAGCCAAGAAGATTTAGAATCAGGAGGCTGACCAATGTACATGCAGCAGCCTCCCCAAGTTTGGGGTGGGAGATCTTGTCCTGTTACATGACCAACATGGGTTTGGAAGAAGGAACAAGCTTTCCAGCATATGGATTGGACTGTTTGAGATAAACTGAGAAGACTGGGGTTGACACCTACACTACTAGGAACCCACAGGTGGCCTGATTATCAACCAAGTACACGAAAAGTTCCTTTGGCCATACCAGCTATAGGAGCTTATTGTCCAGTCAAGGGGGTAATGTCAAGAAATTGATATGACTGGATGATAAGTCCGTTATCTGGCATAATGTATTTATGAGTCAAAGTGAGCCTTGAGATTGAGAAATAGATTGTCAATGCAAAAAGTTGATTGAAGTAATTATGGTTCTTCAAACTGAAGAAATTCTGCCGATGCTTAATGATAGAATGAAACCCTAAATTGGTAGTTAATAGAGAATGACTAAGAGGAAGGGTTAAAACTGACTAGGAATAACACAGATTAAGGGTTGATGGGTGTTGACTTTTGGTTCTGCTTCAGAGGTCTGGTTTTATTTCAGATGTGGAATGAAGCCTCGTGCATCTATTGTGTGATGACAATAGACAGGATGGTAATACAATTTAAGTTATATCTTCTTGGTAGTATTCAATTTGTATACCCTGTCATTTTACTTGGACGATGGCATGCTGCCCTGATCTTACTGATCTCAAGTAAAAATTGACCAACACAAAAGAAAGTACTAAACGCAAAAAGTTTATAAGTTAAATTATAAACTAGTCCAGTAGTTGAATGTTTTTTATTAGCATCAACTTGAGGGTTATTTATAAGGGTTTGAAGTTCACCACATCTTACCCATGACATCCCATTTTCAGAGGCACTTGGCCATGTAAAATGTTTGTAAGAACGTCTAAAAATACTTCAACTCAGGGCATCCTGCTCAGCATCAGGGTCAGAGTAACACTGTCATCATTCTCAAGATGGCATTTTGGACATGTCTTCAAAAATAGCTGAACTGATTCACTTTCACATGTAATTGGCAGCACATACCAAAACAATTTATACCATTTTTTAGTAACTAATTTGATCAAAAAATCAACTGACATTAAAAACTAATTTCAACATGTACCAACAAAGCCCAAGTGCCTGAGTCATTAAGTCAAAACTTAATTTAAGTCTGACCTAACCAACAAAGCCCTTGAGCCCATGTCATCATAGTTGAATATTATTAAGTGAAATTTCTAGGCTGCGGATCCCAAGTTTGGATATACTTAGGATATGCCTGATCCATAATTGCTGATATCTGATATGATTGAATATTTGATGATTAGGTTCAATCAATTACTCAACACTTCCCCCACCTTGACTGGATATAAGCGGCGGGTACCCTTCTTCCTGGGACACAATGTCTAACTTTTTGTGTTCCTCAAAGTATGAAAATTATCTCAATAGCCTTTCCTAAGCTGACAGGGCCAGCGTGCCTGGTGCTGAGCTTTCTTGGGTTTGGTGCATCTCCTCCAGGGTCTAGATAGTCAGGACTTGTATGAAATCTGCATCTCTCTGATTCTGTTGCAGGCATCTCTGGTTTGATTGCACTCTCATCCCCCTACTGAAGAGAGGGTACCTAGTTCTAATGCCAGCAAGGCATCAAATCTATAAATTAAACTCTATGGCTTGCATTTATTTTTTTCTTTGTCATTATTAAATATTTATACTTATTATATCCAAATTCTTAATTAATTTAATTTTTTTTCTTTTTTTTTCTTTTTTTATATCATTATGCTTTATGATATGGATGAAGGAACTTAGCATGTACTTGATTCACAACCCAGCCGCCTTGATCTTTAATGGTATATATGTCTTCAGATGATTTCTCCAATATGATAAATGGACCCTTCCAAAGCGAGGCTAGCTTGTGCGCGCGGCCTGCGCTATGAGTTTCACAATATACTACTAAACCTCCTTCCATGAACTTAGTCACTATAGCTCATTTAGCATCGTTGTAGCTCTTCTGAATAGTTTCTTGACTAATTGCGTTTTGATAAGCTTCAGATTGCAACTTGATTAAGGTATTCACTAGTTGCTCATCAAAGTTATTTAGGTTAATTGCATCAGTTGAACTGAGTACTGAATCTAATAGTGGAGGCAGAGCGGGCTGTCTACCATACAAAAGTCAAAATGGAGAGTGGCCTGTGCTGCTGTGGTGTCCAATATTGTATGCAAACATGGTCGCACTAATTGAAGTTGCCCATTGTGAAGGCGCCAAGGCTGCGTTTTTGTGTAAAATGCCAACTAAAGTGCCACTCATTCGCTCTACCATACCATTAGTCTCAGGATGGTACGGTGTTGACAACACTCCTTTGATGGACATCAACTCATTTAGCTGTTGTACCATTTGGGCAGTAAAATTCGTGCCATTGTCCATCAAGATCTTCTGGGGGCATCCGTGCTTATAGATAATATTACTATAATGAACTTGGCAGTAGTTAGGGCCCCAACATCTCAAATTGCTTTTGCTTCCACCCATTTCATTAGATGGTCAGTAGCAACAATTATGTATTTGTTGCCTAGGATACTAACAGGCAAAGGGCCAATTACATCAATTGACATGGTATGCCAGGCCCAGTTGGGTTTGATCAAATAGTATTTCACATCTGACTTCATAGGTTTTACAATTTGATATGAATGACATTTATTGAGCACTTCTTGGATACCAAATTACATGAAATCCCCAAAAGCAACTTGATCAAATTAATTCTAGCGTCTTAGTCATTCCCCCATGTCTGACGGCCTTGTGTGCTTGTGTAATAATCTCCATTTGGTTGGAAGGTTTTGGGAAGATTTGACGTTGTCCATTGGGCTTAATTATTGTATAGAACTCCATTTTGATATTTGGTATCAATTAATTCTTTCTTAATCGCTTTTAAACTTCAGGTGGTTCATCTCCATACTTTCAGTTAATCATTTTTTCATGAAGCTCATCAGCCAAACTGCTCAAAACAGCTACAATAGGAAGTTGCAATAGTCCATCTGCATTTTGATGGGCCGCTCCAGCTCTATGAATAATTTCATAATCATACGCTTGTAATTTCAGAGCTCAGTGGGCTAACCATCCTTCAGGTTCCTTAAGATTGTGGAGCCATCATAATGAGCTGTAATCCGTTACTACTTGAAACTTGGTGCCATGAATCTAAACCCAGAATTGTTTACAAGCATAGATGACAGCCAGACATTCTCTTTCAGTTACCATATAGTTACGCTCATGCTTATTCAGCATCCTGATGCAATAAGTGACCGATGATTCTCGCCATCATCCCCAATCTGCTATAGCACACCACCAATTGCCATCAATGAGGCGTCAGTTTGTATGATAAAAGGCTTTCTGAAATTGGGATATCGGAGGATAGGTGCCAAGCTCATTTTGTTTTTCAAAGCCTTGAAGGCTTGTTGGCATTCCTATGCCCAGCAAAAAAGAACTCCTCCTTGTAGTAAGTGGTTTAGAGGCTTGGCAATCTTCACAAACCCTTCCAAAAATCTTCAATAGTATCCTACATTGCCTAAGAACACTTGAACATCTCTCATACTCATCAGACATTGCATATTGTTAATCGCCTCCACCTTTTGAGGCTGAGGCCGCATGCCCTTGGAATCAATGATGAACCCGAGGTATTCCAATTGTTCTTTAAAGAATTGGCATTTTCTAGGTTTTATCTTCAGATTGGCCTTCAACAGCCATTTGAACACTTGTTCAAGGTGCTTTAGATGTTCAGAAAATGTTTGCAAAAAGAAATTGATGTCATCCAAGTACACAATAACGCAGGACAATTTAAGGTCCCCCAAAATTGTGTCCACTTCACGCTGAAAGGTTGCCAGTGCATTACACAGCCCCTGTGGCATGCGTGTCAGTTAAAAAAGCCCTTGACCAGCAATCATCGCGCACTTTTACTGCTCCTCTGGTGGCAGCTCAATTTGCCAATATCCTGAGATGAGGTCCATTGCAGTAAAGTACTTCGCCCCTCCCAGACGGTCCAGAGCATCATCAATTCTGGGCAACGGATATGAATCCTTTCTTATAATGGCATTGAGGCATTGATAATCAATCACAACACAATTGCTGCCATCTTTTTTCTTTACAATTAAAATGGGGCAGGCCCACGGGCTTTTTTGGATGGCACTTTCATTCCACTTTTACAGCAATTTGTCTAGCTCTTCACTGACTATTTCGTCACTAGCCATAGGGCGCCAGATTGGCCTCATTCTAATAGGCATATGGTCCCCAGTATCAACAAAATGCTGAACTCCTTTTGCACAACCTAAATCTTGGTCATCTTTGGCAAAAATTTCAGAGTATTGTTTAAACAACTCTAGTGCTTCATCCTTCTATTGTTCTGATAATCTGATAAATGATTCTCAAGATATTGTTGTATGTACTCCAAGGGTTTCAGATGGAAAGCCAAACTCAGATAAGTCACCAAATTTGACAGCTGATATTGACTCATCCCTCAGAACAGATGCACAAAAGTGACTACTTGATATTTCTTGACCTTAATATTTTGGCTGGTAAAATTTGCTAGTAAAACATCAATCTCTCCATGCCCCAGTATAAGTATTCCAGGCGCCACACTAGGTTCCATTTGAGAATGATGCCACAGAGATAAAACCTCCCCATACAGTCCTTCTGGGATATCCAGTGTGGTCCCAGTCCGCATAACCAGTTGATGGCCTGGAGCTATTGTCACATCCTTATTCACACGTAGAGGTATTCCCTAATTTTGGTTTATGGTAGTTGGCATGGGGTGGCTTTGATTCCCCCGCTGAATATACCCTACTGGTATTATCCCATTGGCATAAGATATATTGATAAACTTTCTATGATGGCTTTTGGGCTTTGTAACATTGTGAGAGTAATAAATTGGGTGTGATTGGCCCAATATTGTCAAAGATGTTTTCTTTAAAATTGCATGAGATCCCATGGGTCCTTAAAAAACTAGTTCCAATTAATATGTCATAATTGGCATTTGGAAGCACTATAGTGGGTGCGGCTACTACTAAAGCTCCAAATCGCAGTGGCAAAGCGCTGTAAGCTCCTTCACTCTTAGTGCTGTTAAGGCCTGCGGTCCCATATTCTTGATGATGGTCAATGTCCGAAGCTATTTTCAATTTCTTAACCAGCTTCATGGAAACAATGTTTACAGGTGCTCCACTATCAACAATAGCTACAACTTTAACCTTGTTGACTAGAATATCCACATAAGTGCACTCAGAGTAGTAAGAATCAATAGAGTTTACTAAGTGAATATGGGAAGAATCCAGGGAGTTAAGAGTGTGCTTCAGAGTATTCCTAATACTGGGACATTCATTGATGAATGTGTCGATTGGCATTGCTATATTGACCCCTTTCAGGCTTGAGGTATCTGCTGCATTGCTCAGCCCATTGGCTGGAATATTCTCAAGTATTTGTTGCACATAGGGTTTAGCAACTACTTAAGAGGCTTCAGGTGTGACAACCTTACTCTGGGAGCGAGTTACCACTTGTGCGTTTGAGGAATCTTCATTTGATACTAAAATAAAATCGATTTCATTGTTAAACAAGGCCCTGTGGCTATTATTTTCTTGTCGATCAGATGGGACTAGTGTCTTAGGCACAATAGAGTGTCCCGCATCTATTGTGCTTGTTTTTTCCATCCTCCTGCACGTTATTGGGAAGGACTATGTTGACATTTTGCTGATGGCATTGGGAAGCATAGTGACCTTTACAATTGCAATTAAAGTAAGTAATTTCACTCGCTGGCCATGAGGCTCTTGCATTTGAGTTTTGCTCATTTCTTACAGGTGGATTACTGTCAATCTTCTTATTGGTTTTGAAGGGCTTTCCAGCAAAGGCAGCGGGTCCTGATCTGTAACCAGTATTAGGAGGACCATAATATTTTGAGCACCTGTGCAAATAGTCAACCAATTTAGATGTTGCAAGATTTTGCACAAAAGCAGGCAATAGAGTGTTTGATAGATTAGGGTAAGGTTCTACTGCATGCTCTAGTGCAATATTAGCGTCAAAATTGACCATAGCCCATGTGTCTAAGAGAACTTGAGCTTTGCAATAGAATTGATCTGCGTATTCATCAACTGCTTCATCTTTCTTAAAGAAAATGTTCATAAACTTAGATTTTCTGGTTGACATCCATTCTGGACCTCCAAATTTATGAAGCACAGCCTCCTTGACTTCAGCATATATTAGATTTTTGTTAATGTGAGGCATAATCAACTCAATGCTCCACTCATCCAAGCAGTTAATCATAGTGGCTGCTTTGTTATGGTCGCTGGCCCCATGCATGGCCATTTCAAAGCGTTTGACAAATGTGGTAATACTTCCATTCTTGTCAAAGGCCAGCAGGTTTGCTGGTTTATAATTATCGTTTACCCATTCCTGGTTATCACAATTACTTCTTTGTTGACTAGAACCAGGTGTACTAGGGCGTTGGGGCATCGTATCCTGGTTTGAGGTTTTAGGGTTGGACAAAGCAATCATATTGCTAGGCAGTTGTTGACGTGGCCCAGCGTCCGTTTTGGTAGTTATTTCTGAAGCTTCATCCTCATAATATTCGGAAGAATTTCCAGTCAAGTGGGTTGTAGCACACTGACAATGCCCATTGTCCAGAGCTTGAATTTGCTCGTTGATTTTGTTTTCCCAATTGACATAATTTAGGTTTTTTTAATTTTAATTTCGCAATTTCCTCATTCAGGCTAGTAGCTTGTAGTTGCAAGGTGGAAATCACTTGGTCCTTTTCTTTTATTGCCTTCTTGCACTGGTTCAATTCTACATGTAGATTATTGTTTGACTTATTAATAACATTAAAATCATCATTGAGATTATTGATCTGTAGATCAAGATGATCAATAGAGTCTCACTTTTTTTTTCAGTTTTTGCCCGTTGGTCCTCAGATTGTGTTTGCCAGTAATTGATTTTTCTGGTGTATTCATCCTTCATCTGCGAAATTTGGGCTCTCAAACGTTGATACTGGTCATGAAATTCGTTGTTATGGTTTATCTGCACCTCTTGGACTTCATGATTAAGCCTCACGAACTCTGAAGCATTAATAGAAGTCTGAGTGATATTGCTGACCCAAGATTCGGTGACTCCTCTTTCCTAGAAAGAAATTTTCAAAGATGGGATGCAATCTGTCATTTAGCTCTTGTGCTAATTCTGCTACCCAGTCATTAGCCCACATGGCTAAGTTGTAATTTTCCTCCAAACTAGAACGGACCTCAGCGAAGTTGGCTTCCAATCGCTCATTTAAAATTTAGCCCACCTGGCTGGAGTTTTGAGAGAAGTTCACTTACTCAGTAATGGCTGCATGATGGCAGGCGATTGTCATCTGAGAATTTCTAGAGGTGGGATGTACAAACCAATTTAGTATTGGGCGATATTCTCTATCCCAATTAAATTGTTTTGGATATGAGCTACACTTAATTGATGACAAGCAATATATCTCATCCACAACACATCTTGCTGTCATTGGCGGTAAAAAGGGTTGCTACTATTGTCCGCGGGCCCTTGTCCTATTTGATACCCTCTTAACAACTGTTGTTCAAGATGTTCCAGCTCTTCAGGTGAAATGGGTTTGTTGTGATAGGTGATAATGGGTACATCCTCCCAATTTATCTGGGACACAGTCATTTCAGTATTCCCATTGGGCCCAGTGATGGTTTTGAATAATTGATTGAGATTGATCCCTGCTCAGCGCGATTACCATCTGTGGCCCCAGCCATGAGCGCCATTTGTTTTATTTTGGTTCTGCTACAGAGGGCTGGTTCATCTTCAGATGTGGAATGAAGCTTCTAGCGTCTATTGTGTGAGGACAATAGATAGGATGGTGATTAAAATTTAAGATATATCTTCTTGGTAGTATTCAATTCATATACCCTGTCATTTTACTTGGATGATGGAACGCCGCCATGATCTTACTGATTCCAAGTAAAGTCTCAACTGATACAAAGTAAGTACTAAACACAAAAAAGTTTACAAGTTAGATTATAAACTAGTCCAGTAGTTGAATGTTTTTTATTAGCATCAACTTGAGGGTTATTTATAAGGGTTTGAAGTTCACCACATCTTACCCATGACGTCCCATTTTCAATGGCACTTGGCCACGTAAAATGTTTGTAAGAACGTCTACAAATACTTCAACTCAGGGCATCCTGCTCAGCCTCAGGGTCAGAGTAAACACCGTCATCATTCTCAAGATGGCATTTTGGACATGTCTTCAATATAGCTGGACTGATTTACTTTCACATTTAATCAGCAGCAAATAACAAGGCGATTTGTATCACTAATTAGTAATTAATTTGATCAAAAACTTGATTGACATTAAAAACTAATTTCAACATGTACCAACAAAGCCCACGTGCCTGAGTCATTAAGTCAAAACTTACTTTAAGTCTGACCTAACCAACAAAGCCCTCGAGCCCATGTCATCATAGTCAAATATTATTAAGTGAAATTGCTAGGTTGCAGATCCCAAGTTTGGATATACTTAGGATATACCTGATCCATAATTGCTGATATCGGATATGATTGAATATCTGACAATTAGGTCCAGTCAATTACTCAACAATGGGAGAATGAGAAGGGGGAGGTCTTTTATGAAGGAAGGGAGTAGTAAGGAAGAGCTAACGGAATTAGCTGCTAGTTTAATATTAAATAATTGGTGTTGTTAAAGCAGTAGCTCCTTAGGAAGTACTTTATTAATATTTATTTATCTAGGGCCAGCAATCCTTATATCGCTTATCCATTGCTCAGTGGGTTTTACCCTATGCAACCAGTTTGGTTAAATCAACCAAATTTCGCCAAAACTTAAGACAAAATTTAAAAGATAAGATCCATTGTAGTAGCTTTTCTTTCTCGTCACAATCACTTTAGTTACTATGATTTGATTTGAACAGCAAATTTGGATAATCACACACAGGAAAGATGGGCGACTCTATCAATAAAAACAATACAACATGGGCGAGCGTCGCGGCGATTGGTGCACTTAATGGTGCAACTAAGGGCAAGAAACGCCCTGGAGGGGGACCAGGAACCCAATCTGCAAAGAAATCACAAACTCAGACCCTGTCTGGGTTTATGTTATTCACTATAAAGCACGCGCAATATATGTACATTCAGTTCAACCAACCCTTATCAAAGGTAGACATGTGATCAGACTCTTCCTTGGGGATGAGTCACTGACCCTGTGGGAGAAAACATGTGAGGCACAGCCCTCACTTTTCCCTCACGCGGTGTATGTAGCCACCAACAACATGGGCCACAGCTGGATTGAGATTGGTTTTGAAACAGCCATTGAAGCCAATGCCACAGCAAAAGTCTGTGTGGAAATTGCTCTCCCTGAGGGCAAAAAATTGTGCGCACCACACGCACCAGATGGAACAAAGCTAAAACTTTGTTCATCTCTTTTGACTCGCTCCCCACCAACCTTCCTCATAAGGTAATTGAGGAGGAGCTCCACAAAGGTCTTGTGGCCTATGGAGAAATTCAGCAACTTGAATTACACCGATTTCACCTGATGCCCAACCTGTGTATGGGCAAAGCTATTGCTGTAATCAATCCTCTCTCAGAAAAAAAGAGAACTTATCCAGAATTCCCCACACAGCAGAATTTCACTTTGAAGATGGGGGCCAGTAAGCCGCGTTCCAAGTTACACCAGAGCGCGCACCGCCCATTTGCAACCACTGTGGCTCACTGGGCCACAAGGAACACGCATGCCCTGTGAAAGAGGGCTTAATGGAAAATGACTATTATAAGGAAGTAATGGACAAAGATAATGAAAACTTCGCCAAAATGACTGATGGAAACCACCCATTCCGCTGGGGTGAAGATGGACTATACTCCATCGTGGACCCAATTAAAAGCAAACAATGTAAAGTGGCACAAAAAGCCCGCAAGCGAGCAGCGGCCAAAGTGGTGGCACATGCGGAGTCCACCATTAACCCAGACAAATTTGGGAGGATATTTCAGATATTCAATGAACCAACCAATCAGAACAATATGCCCAGATCGAAAATTTTCACAGCAACTAAACTGAGTCACCAAGTGACATCAGTCATGCACATATTGAGGAACAATGCAACCACAATTTGGGCGAAAATGTGGTGCACAATTCACCAAAATTGAACCTCAAAAATACAAAATCCAATCAACAATCCGCATCAAATCAACATGAGACCTGTGCAGGAAAAGGTAACAAATGCAAAAAACCACAATTCTATTGAATCATTGGGTCAGATCAAGGGAACCAACAATGGCAGTGAAAGAATTGGATTACAGATGCGGAGCATGGCCAAAATGAGCCATGGTGGGATAGGGCCAGAGGGCCCTCCCAACCGCTCCTGAGGCGCCTCAGGCACCTCAGTGTCAATAGGGATGCTAAACATCGCGGGAACCAGGGCTCATACGTCCCAAGCCAAAAAGCTGGCATTCCTGCAAAAACCCCTTGTAGACATCTTGGTCATCCAAGAAATCCACTGTCTACAAGGGGAAGAAGAATCCTGGTCAACCAGGGTCGCACCATCACAATCAGTATGGACGTCTCACTGTGGGGTGATCATCCAAAACAACAAAAAATTTAAAATTACAAATTTGTCATCACACTTGCATGGTTGAGTCTTAGTAGCAACAATCACATGCCAAGAGGAAATAATTTTGATAGAATGTATATATGCAGCGTGCACTGCAACTGAGAGAAAACAATTTTTTGAAAACATTCCTACTCTCACCCTCCCACCAGATACCATTATGTTAGGCGATTTCAACTGCTGGGGTAACCCTGATATGGATCGATGGCCTAATCCCAGGGGATACCCACCTGGACACAGTGTTCCTCACAATGAAGGCATCTCTTGGCTTACAGGATGCTCTTCCTCCCAATTCACCAATCCTTCCCCATATGACATGGCCCAACATATGTGAGGGAGTGCTCATATCAATGAGTTGCATTGACCACATCCTCATCCCGCAATCCCACCACTCAAGAATCTCCCAATTTATAATAAAAAAATCAATTTTTCTGACCACCAATTAGTTATGGTGCACTTAACGCCAACCCAATCTCACACATAGGTGTTGCCTTGGAGAAAGCTTCACCCAGAAAATATAAAATTGCCAGAGATATCCAACTGAGTTGAAAACAAGGCTACAAACCCAGAATTTACAACCTTATTCACTTTGAATCCCATCAGAACCTGGGAAAATTTCAAAAAAGGATTTAATCAATAAAACTAACATATTGCATCATGTAAGTACACCGCGGACATGGCCACAATCAAGCGTACCTTGGTGGAACTAGACTACCTGGAAATAAATACTCTGAGATCTGGCTATAGCCCTAACTGGGGATGCAAATGTCAGAAATTTCTGCCCAACTTAACAACCTTATCTTCGAACACCAACACAGAATCAAAGTATCAAACAAAGGTAAGTTCATAAAGGAAGGCAAAAACTGTTTGACATACTTTTTCCACCAATTCCACTCCCATGGAAACCAGCCCACGTGCACACAGGTCTGCAAGACCAACGGCTCTGTGGCAACTGACCCTGAGGAGGTCAAGGAGGAAGTACACTGCTATCACACCGAATTATACATTGTGAAATGCCAACAGATTCACAAAAAATTAAAGAATTTATACAAACTGCCGAGATACAAAGTACACCACCGAATTACAATATACTATCCCTTAATACACAGGAGGAGCTTTAGGAGACAATTCGCGGTGCACCACATAGGAAATTCCCAGGGCCTGATGGGATACCCTACGAATTTTACAAAAAATATTTTCAACAGATTGCTCCCCTCCTATTGGCGTCTATGAACCAGAGCTTATTGGAAACACGCCTATTACTGGGAGGCCATGAATCTTACGTTATAACCTTGTGTAAAAAGGGTGACAAGTTGGACCCGGCCAACTGGCGCCCAATTGCACTCTCCAACACTGACACAAAAATTCAAACAAAAATTATAGCAGCTAGATTAGGCGCAATTGCATCTGACGTCCTATCACCCAACCAGTTTGGGTTTATACCAGGGCGTTCAATATGGAACAAAATACACCCTGTTGCAAACATTTGCCAATCCAAAGCAACTGGTGCCCTGGTCTTCTTGGATCAGGAAAAGGCGTATGACCCTGTTAGCTGGCCATACCTAAAAGAATGTCTACATGCCTTCAAACTCCCACCAAGATTCATAAAATGGGCGATGCTCCTAACAGAATCTGCAACCATGGCTGTATGCGGCCCTGGATTCCTAACAAACAATATCAAACCACACAGAGGGCTCAAAAAAGGGGATCCCCTCAGCCCACTGCTATACAATTTCAGCTTTGACCCGCTCCTCCGAGTAACTGACTCACATCTCATGGGGATAACCACACAAGGACAACCAACAGTCAAGATACTGGCCTTTGCGGATGACTACATAGCAGGTACAGCAAACAATGAAGATGTCCAACAGCTGGAACGCACTCTAGGAGTACTCCAAGGTGAGCAATGCATCGCTCAACAAAAGGAAGACAGAAATCATCCTCTTAGGCAAATACACAAACAATTGGGCCACAACATCAGAACCTCACACCAACACTCAATGAAAAAACCCAATTATTTTACCCTTTGCAACACCTCCCACCACCACTCCTGTCTGACACCTTGGAATCTGGCTAGAATCAGGGGGATATGCTAATGATATAATGGAAAGTAACCTGTTACAACGGGTACCCAAACGCGTCGCCTCCCTCAAGGGAAGAACCCCAGGACTAATAGGACGAGTTACAGTTGCTAACTCGCTCATCCTCCCAATACTGTGGTACCAGGCCTACGCGATAGCCTTCTCACCTACCTTTATAACCTCAATCCGCGCGCTTATCCAGGGCTGGCTGTGGCCTGGCTCTCACCCTCCTATACGGATGGAAACACTATTTGGCCCACGCTCAAGCGGAGGCATGGGACTAATAGATTTTGAGAGCCATGTCAATCACATCCTAGGTACCTGGATAAAGGAAATTCTTGCTCCAGACCTCCCAAAACAACATTGGTCCAGAGCAGCAAGGACTAACTTTGCACAGGCGCTCAAATTAACCAACCCACATAGTCCACCCAGACTACTTTCATACCTTGCCAAGCACCCTACTGCAATGGGTCCGCATGGAACCTCCCCTCATTTCTAACATATCCTCAGAACTATCCGCCGTATGGGATGGACCATAGAGAACACGGGTACTATACAGGGAAGGGGACGACCCAGCCCCCAATTCAAATTAAGAAACCCGGAAAACCACCCCCAGAGGGATATGCTCGCAACAACCCCAAGCATAGCTAGTATAGAATACCTAGATATGTTGGACATTCTCTATGATTTAACCACACAGAAGGCAATGCGGAAAATGACTCACCACCCACTCCTACAGCCAAGGATAAGAGAAAACGCCTGGCGCTGTCTGAGAAGGACCTATAGGACGGCGGACCATTCCAACTCAAACCACAAAACATGTGCAGTATGTGGAGGGGAAAGATCCCTGCATCACCGCCAAGAAACATGCCCCCCAACCAAAGCTATATGGCAGGAAGTCGCACGCCTGCTCAAGATTCAAAACGAACAGGAATTATCAATATCAAAGAGCATCTTCGCGCTCCAGATTGAGTCACTGATCCTATCTAACCTCCATTCCCTAATAATAAAAATTGCAATGTGGACAATCCACACAATTGCATTAGATGCGTTCAAGGGTATGGTCCCAACCATTCATGGGGTTATTAACAGATTCCATGTCCACTTACTGGAGCACTTCCAAGCCTGGCTCTATGGATATATGAGACCAAGGCAAAAAGCGCTCATAGAATCATGGTTCCCACTCTGGTTCCTCCACACAGACCCTTTCCTTCACACCTGCCCCATAGCAGGGGAAACCCCCTCGGAGTAGTGCACCAACCCCCCATACCTGGCAGTCCCGCTGGCAACAGGGGTAACTTGAGTACCCTGAGGGTGCCTAATTTTATATTTGTCGATTATTTCCTTAGTTTTACGTATATTTGGTAATGTCCATCCCCTGGTCAGCTTACCTCAGTTAAATAAAAAGATCCATTGTAGTAAAGTATTTTGCATCTTCCAGATAGGTTAATTATCATTAATTCTTAGCAACTGGTATTAATTCTTTTTTAATGGAATTGAGGTGACAATAATTAATTACAACGCGGTTGCTATCATCTTTCTTCTTCATGATTAAAACTAGACCGTCCCACAGGCTTTTTAAATGTAAGATCATTCTCCTAGTTTTTCTTTCCCGTAACAATCACTTTAGTTACTATGATTTGATTTGAACATCAATTTTTGATAATCACACAGGAGAGATAAGAGATTTTAATAATAAACCTAATACAGCCTGGGCGAGCGTCGCATCAAGTGGTGCGCAAAATGGTGCACCCAAGGGCAAGAAACGCCCTAGAGGGGGACCAGGAACCCAAGCTGCCAAGAAACCACAAGCTCAGACACCATCTGGGTTTATGGTATCTGCTAAAAAACAAGATTGATACATGTATATCCAATGTAACCAACCCCTTTCAAAGGTGGAACACGGGCTCCACCTCTTTCTTGGGGATGAGTCCCCAACCCTGTGGGAGAAAACATGTGAGGCACAGCCCTCCCTTTTCCCCCACGCGGTATATGTCACCACCAACAACATGGGCTGCAGCTGGATCAATATTGGTTTCAAAACAGCCAAAGAAGCAGATGCTGCAGCAAAATTCTGTATCAAAATTGCCCTTCCCAAGGGCAAAAAAATAGTGCGCACCACATGCACCAGATGGAATAAAGTGAAAACTTTGTTCATCTCCTTCAACTCACTCCCTACCAACCTTCCTCATAAGGTAATCAAGGAGGAGCTTCGCAAAGGGCTCATAGCCTATGGAGAAATTATGCAACTCAAATTACAACAATTTCGCCTGATGCCAACCCTGTGCACAGGCAAAGCTATCGCCATGATTAACCCATTCCCTGAAGTGGAAGATGACTTATCAAGAATCCCCCACACAGCAGAGTTTCAGTTTGCAGATGGGGGACAGCCACTCACATGCCAAGTTACTTTGGAACGCGCACCGCCTATATGCGACCACTGCAGTTCATTGGGACACAAGGAACATGCATGCCCCGTGAAGGAGGGCTTAATGGAAGCAGACTACTGTGAGGAAGCCATGGATGAAAGTAACAAGAACTTCGCCAGAATGACCAATGGCCACCACCCATTCCGCTGGGGTGAAGATAAACTTTACTCCATCGTGGACCCAGTTACACATAAACAATGCAAAGTGGCACAAAAATCCCGCAAGCAGGCAGCGGCTGAGGTGGCAGCACATATGGAATCATCCATCAACCCTAGACAGGTTCAAAAGGATATTGGATATACACTGAGCCAACCAATCAGAACAATATGCCAAGGTTGAAAATTTTCACAGCAACTAAACTGAGTCACCAAGTGACATCAATCATGCACACTTTGAGGAACAATTTAGCCGCAATATGGGCGAAAATGCGGTGCACAATTCTTCAAATTTGAACCATAAAATCACAGAACCCAATCTGCACCCCACATTGGACCATCATGAGATATGTGCGGGAAAAGATAACACAAATTCCAAAAACTGCAATTCCCACGAAAAATTGAGTCAGATCAAGGGAACTGACATTGTCACTGAGAGAGTTGGAGTACAGACGCGGAGCATGGACAAAATGAGCCATGGTGGGTTAGGGCCAGAGGGCCCTCCCAACCGCTCCTGAGGCGCTGTGGGCACCTCAGTGTCATTAGGGATGCTAAACATCGCGGGAACCAGGGATCAAACGTCCCAAGCCAAAAAGCTGGACTTCCTGCAAAAACACCTTATAGACATCTTGGCCATTCAAGAAACTCACTGTCTACAAGGGGAAGAAGAATCCTGTTCAACCAGGGTCGCACTATCACAATTGGTATGGATGTCTCACTGTGGGGTGATTGTCCAAAATAACAAAAAATTAAAAATTAAAAACTTACCATCATATCTTCATGGCTGCATCCTAGTAGCAACGATCACATGCCAAGAGGAAACAAACTCAATAGCATGCATCTACGCACCGTGCACCGCAGCTGAGAGAAAACAATTTCTTGAAACCGTTCCAACACTCGCCCTCCCACCAGATACCATCCTGTTGGGTGACTTTAACTGCTGGGATAACCCTGACATGGACCAATGGCCAAACCCCAGGGGATACCCACCAGGACACATTGAATTCCGCACAATGAAGGCATCCCTTGGCCTACAGGATGCCCTCCCCCCAGATCACCCTTCCCCACATGACACAGCCCAACATACGTAAGGAGCACTCATATCAATGACCTGCATCAATCACATCCTTGTTCCGCAAACCCAACAAACAAGAATTTCCAAATTTACAACAAAAAAGTCAATTTCTCTGACCACCAACTTGTTTTGGTGCAGTTATTGCCAATCTGAACCTATGCACAGGTGTCGCCCTGGAGAAAGCTACACCCAGAAACATAAAATTACCCAAAATATCTGATTGGTTGAACATGAGGCCATGAACCAAGAATTTACAGCCCCATTAACATCAGATCCCATTGTAATATGGGTAAATTTCAAAAAGGAACTAATCAACAAAACCTGACATCTCGCATCATATAAGTACACCGCTGATACAGCCACAATCAGGCGTACCTTGGCAGAACTAAACCACCTCAAGCTTAACACCCTGAGATCCGGTTATAGCCCCAACTGTGGATGCAAATGGGCGGAAATATCCACCCAACTAAACACCCTCATCTTCAAGCACCAACACAGAATCAAAGTATCGTACAAAGGTAATTTCATAAAGGAAGGTAAAACATGTTCAACGTATTTCTTCCGCCAATTCCACTCTTGTGGCAACCAGCCCACATGCACACAGGTCTTCAAGACCGATGGCACCGTGGCAACTGACCCTGAGGAGGTCAAGGTGGAAGTACACCGCTATTACACCAAATTATACCATGATACGCTGACAGACCCACAAAAAATCACAAAATTTATACAAACTGCCAGAATACAAAGCATACCGCCAAACTACAATATTCTAAATCTAATTACATGGGAGGAGCTTTGGGATACAATCTGCGGTGCACCACGTAGGAAATGCCCAGGGCCTGATGGGATACCCTAAAATTTTTACAAAAAATATTTTCAACAAATTGCCCCCTCCTATTGGCGTCTATGAACCAGTGCTTGTTGGAAACACGCCTCCTACCTGGTGGCCATGAATCTTATGTCATAACCTTGTATAAAAAGGGTGACAAATTGGACCTGGCCAATTGGCGTCCAATCGCACTCTCTAATACTGACAAAAAATTCTAACAAAAATTTTAGCAGCCAGATTAGGCGCAATTGCCTCTGACGTCCTGTCACCCAACTAGTTTGGGTTTATACCAGGGCGCTCAATCTGTAACAACATACACCCTGTTGCAAACATATGTCAGTCCAAAGCAACTGGAGCCCTGGTCTTCTTAGACCAGGAAAAGGCATATGACCGCGTTAGTTGGCCACACCTAAAGGAATTCCTACACGCTTTCAAACTCCCACCCAGATTCATAAACTGAGCGATGCTTTTTACAGAATCTGCAACCATGGCTGTATGCAGTCCTGACCTCCTAACTAACTTGGTCACACCACACAGAGGGCTCAAACAAGGGGACCCCCTCAGCCCACTGCTGTATAATTTCAGTTTTGATTACCCTTCCACGTAACTGACTCACGCCTCATGGGAATAACTGCACAAGGCCAGCCAACAGTCAAGTTACTGGCCTTTGTGGATGACTGCGTGGCAGGTATAGCTAACAACAATGATGCCCAACAGCTGGAATGCACCCTAGAGGAATACTCCATGGTGAGCAACACATCACTCAAAAAAAGGAAAACAGAAATCATTCTCTTAGGCAAGTACACTAACAACTGAGCTACAACACCAGAACCTCATACTCCCATATGAAGGAAAAACCCATTCATCTTACTTTTGCATCACCTCCCACCACCACTCCTGTCCGCAACCTTGGGATATGGCTGGAAACAGGGGGATATGCCAATGAGACAATGGAAAGCAACCTACTACAGCGGGTATCCAACCGCGTAGCATCCCTCAAGGGAAGATCCCCAGGACTAATGGGGCGAGTAACAGTTGCTAACTCACTCATCCTTCCAATACTATGGTACCCTGCCCATGCGATCGCCTTCTCACCCACCTTTATAACTTCAATCCGCGCGCTCATCCAGGGCTGGATGTGGCCCGGATCCCATCCTCTCATACAGATGGAAACACTCTTTGGCCCACGCTTAAGCGGAGGCATGGGACTAATAGATTTTAAGAGCCATGCCAACCGCATCCTGGGTACCTGGATAGAGGAAGTCCTTGCCCCAGACCTCCCACAATAACACTGGTACAGGGCAGTGAGGACTAACTTCGCACAGGCGCTCAAAATAACCAACCCACATAGCCCACCCAGACTACTATCATACCTTGCTAAACACCCTACCGCAACGGGCCCACATGGAACCCCCTCACTTCAAATGCATTCTCCAAAACATCCGCCGCATGGGATGGACTGTAGAGAACATTGGCACTGTGCAGGGAAGTGGACGACCCAGCTCCCACTTTAAAATAGGAAATCCAGAACACCACCCACAGAGAGACATGCTTGCTATGACCCCAACCGTTGCTAAAATTGAATACCTAGATGCGTTGGAAATCCCCTACGATTTAACCACACAGAAGACAGTGTGGAGAATGATGCACCACCCACTCCTACAGCCGAGGGTAAGAGCCAACGCCTGGCGCTGTCTGAGAAGGACTTATAGGATGGCGGACTGCTCCAATTCCCTCCACGCAACCTGCGCAGTATTTGGAGGGAAGGGTTCCATACATCACCGCCTAGAAACATGCCCCCAACCAAAGCCATATGGCAGGAAGTCGCGCGCCTGCTTAAGATCCAAAATGAGCAGGAATTTTCTATATTAAAGAGCCTCCTCGCGCTCCATATTGAGTCACCAATATCATCTACCCTCTGCTCCCTAATGATACCCATTGCAATGTGGACAATACACACAATTGCCTTAAATGCGTTCAAAGGCATGGTCCCAACCATCCATGGGGTTATCAATAGGTTTCACGTCCGCTTAATGGAGCACTTCCAAGCCTGGCTCTATGGATATATGAGGCCAAGGCAAAAAGTGCTCATAGAATCATGGTTCCCACTCTGGTTCCTCCACACTGACCCCTTCCTTCACACCTGCTTATAGCGGGGAAACCCCTCAGAGTAGCGCACCAACCCCCCATACCTGGTAGTCCCGCTGGCAACAGGGGTAACCTGAGTACCCCAGGGTGCCCAATTTTATATATCTTTGTTTTCCACACATACTCGGTAATGCCCATCCCCTGGTCAGCTTGCCTCAGTTAAATAAAAAGATCATTCTGCCATTTAGTAAATTGTCCAACTCTTCTCTGACTACTTCATTAAGAGCTCAGGAACGCCTGATAGTACTTATATTAATGGGCGCGTGATCCTCAGCATTTACAAAGTGTTGTACTCCTTTACAACAGCCCAGATAAAGGGTCATCTTTTGCAAATATTTTCAGAGTATCATTCAAATAAATCCAGGCTTCATCTTTTTGTTGCTCTGATAATTCAGTAAGTGACTCAGGGAATACAGCATGCGCCACTATGCCCTAAGTAGGTAACTTAAACTTGGATAAATTGCCAAATTCTACAACTGACTATGATTCATCCTTTAGAATCAGAAACACAAAGGTGATCACTTGATGTTTTTTATATTTCAGTTGGTTAAATTTGCCAACAAGACATTGATCTCTCTCACCATCTAGTACTAAAAAAAGACATTGATCTCTCCGTGCCAAAGTATAAGTATTAAGCACTAAACTGGGTTCCACCTTAGAACAATTCCAAGGTGGCACGACTCCCCATATAATCCTTCTGGAATGTCCAGTGAAGTCCCAGTACTCATACCATTTGATGGACTGGAGTTATAATAACGTCCTTGTTTACTCTTAGAAGCATCATCAATTTATTTATGGAGGTTGGCAAAAGTCAGCTTCAATTTCTCCTTTAAGAAGTATCTAATTGGTATCATTCCATTGGCATAAGATATATCAATAAACTTTAACGACGGCTGATAGGATTGATATTAGTGTGACAGAATAGATCAGAAGGGGTTTTCCCAATATTGTCAACGTGTTTACTTTAAAATCGCACAAATTACCATAGGTTCTTAGAAATAATGGTCCCAATTAATATATCACAGTTGGCATTCTGGAGCACAATTTTAGGTGCCACTACTATTAATACACCAAATTGCAGCAGCAAGCCGCAGTGAGCTCCTTCACTCTTGGTACTATCAAGGCCTGCTGTCCCATATCTTTGGTGATGGTCAATGTCAGGAGCAATTTTCAACTTCTTGACTAGCTTAGTTGAGGTAATATTCTTGGGCACTCCGCTATTGATAATAGCTACAACTTTATTTTTGTTGGCCAGAATATCAACATGAGTACATCACAAGTAATAAGAATTAATTAAATTTATTCAGTGAATATGAGAGGAGTTCATTTAATTAAGAGTTTGCTTCATTGTGTTTCTGATACATAGTACATTCTGTGATAAACGTGTCACGTCATGCTATGTTTACCCCCTTCAAACTTGGGGTATCTTTTGTACAGCTTGGCCCTTCAGCCATATATCTTTGATAATTTCCTACACATACAATTTAGCAACTACTTCAGTTGCAATAGCCGTACAACCTTCTTCTGGGAACAAGTCACCGCATGCATAACAATGGAATTTTCATTAGGTACTATAATAGGGGTTTTTTCTTTGATGATCAAGTCTTTTTTTACTGGCATACTCATTCTGATCAGGTGGGACTGATGTTTCTGACACTATAGAACGTCCAGATTATATTGTGTTTGCTCTTTTCCCTCCTTCTGAGGGTTAGCTGGATGTAAGGCTTTAAGGCTATGTTGGCAGCATCTGGAAATGTAGTAAACTTTACAATTGCAATTGATAAAAGTAGTTTTCGCTTAAAGGGTGTAGTGTCTTGGAGTTTTTTGGTTGCTCAGTTTTAACAGGCGGATTGCTGAAAATTTCTTGTTACTTAAAAAGAGATTTCCTGCAGGTATTGTAGGTCCTGATCTGTTATCTGTACTAGGAGGACCATAATTTTGTGAGCATTGGCTTAGATAATCAACAAACTTGGATGTCATGAGCTTTTTCTTAAAGTCAGGCAATAGAATATTTGTCAATTTTTGATAGGGTTGTACTGCATGTTGCATTGCAATTTTAGCATCAAATTGATCATGGACTTCACTCCTAGTTAAAACTTGAGCTTTTCAATAGAATCAATATGCAAAGTTTATTAATTGTCTCACCCTTCTTAAAGTTGATGTTCATAAATTTAATTTTTTTAAAAGGATTCTTTCCAGACCTCCAAATTAGCAAAATACACCCTTGATTGACTTCAGCACATGTAGAATTTTTGTCAAAGTGTGGCATGATTAATTTGATACTCTATTTGTCTAAGCAGTTAATTATTTTAGCTTCGTTTTTGCAATCAATGCACCCCATACTTGGCCATTTAAAAACTTTTAACAGAAGTGACCACGCTTCCAACTTTATCAAAATCAGACAGGTTTTCAGGTTTATAGTTATCATTCTCCCACTCAGGTTGATTGCAATTATTCTCTGCTGACTCAGACTGGGTTTCTTGGGGGCGTTGAGTCACTTTAACATGAGTAGAAGAACTAGTGTTGGCTAAAGCAACAATATTGCTGGGTATCTGCTAATGTGGTACAAGGTCAACTTCAGTATTTATTCTGAAGCTTCATTCTCATAGTACTTGGAGGTATCTCCAGTCAATTCATTTGAGACACATGGCAAAAAAAGATCATTAATTTTTTTAATTTGATGATTAATATCTATTTCTCAGGCAACACAGTTTCAATTTTTAACCTTAATTTTGAGATTCTCTCATTTAGGCTGGTTTTTGTAATTGTAAAATGGAAAATACTTTATCTTTATCTTTATCCTTGATTTATTTTCTAAAAGTTGTTCACTTCCTCATATAAAGTACTATTTGACTTGTTGATGATAGCAACATCTTCATTAAGTTTATTGATTTGAAAAACTAACTGACCAACAGAGTCTTAATTTTTTTCTGTTTGTTGACCTTCAACCTTTATGCACCGGTAGTTGATTTCTTCTGAAAATTCAGCATTCATTTTAGAAATTTTCGCGCTCACCCCCTTGGTACTGATCTCAGAATCTACTATTGTTTAGTTGTTCTTCTTGGCCTTTGTGGCTGAGTCTTATAATTTCTGAAGCCCGCATAGAGTACTGGGCTATGCTGTTGACCCAAGTTTCATTAACTCCTCTTTCCTCTAAAAAAGTTTTAAATGCAGGGCGCAATCTGTCAGCTAGTTTTTGTGCTAATTCCATTATTTGATTATTGGCCCAAGTGGCCAAGTTGTGGTTAGCTCCCAAGCTAAAGCAGACCTCTCCAAAGTTAGCTTCCAAGCACTTATTAAATATTTGAGACGCTTGGCTGGAGTTTCATGAAAATTTGACCAACTCAGCGATGATCATATGATGGCGAGCAACAGTCAATTGAGAGATCTGGAGGTTATATGCTTAAACTTAATTAAGTATTGGGTGAAGTTTTCAATCTCAGTAAAACTATGTTTGATTTGAGCTGCGCCCATTTGGTGGTGAGCCAGATATCTTGCCCACAACACATCTTGTTGACTTTGATGATATAATGAATTTTTTTGGTTGTCTGCGGGGCCTTTCCCCATTAGTAACCTCTTAGAAGTGGCTGTTATAAACTCTCTATTTTTCATGTGAAATGGTTCATCAAGATAGGTAATAATAAGTACATCATTTCAGTTGATCTGAGACACATCATTTTGGTGTTTCTAATAGCTGGCAATTGTTTTGAACAATTATAAGGGTTGGGGTTGTTCCCCTGCTCGGTATGGTCACCATCTGCCATCCCATCAATGAGCGCCACTGTTGAAGTTTGATTACTAAGAAGGCTGGTTTTTCATCTGGGGTTAAAGTTGAATTTATGAAAGCCTATTGTTTAAAGATATTAGACCAAATGGTGATAATTCTTATATATAATTTACTTAAAGATAAGACTTGAGGCTTTATTCTCCTATTGATTACTTGTATAATGATTTCATGCCCTGATCTTCCTGAGCACAAGTAGAAACCTGACTTAATACAATGAAATATTATTAAATGTAAAAATCTTGTATATTTTAGACTACCAAATTAATCTGTGTTTATCATATGAAATTACAAGGATTTATATAGGGTACATTTGATGTTCATCGCATTTTCTCCCATGACACCTCTTCTTTCACCACCACTTCTTAAGCAGTTCGTGGTGAAGGTATCTTGGGGTCTACAATACATGAGAGGCGTCCTGCTATAACCCAGCTTGGCCCCATGAGCAATGTCTTCCAACTAAGCATTTTGAGCAAGCATCTTATCAGACCCTTCTTAAAAAGATTAAACCTGCGCTTCACTTGAACAACAGTAGCACATACCAAGGTAATTAATACTACTGTCTAGAAATTAATTTTATTACAACTAATCAAAATTCAAAACCAATTTTACTTAACCATTAAAGCCCCTGATCTTGGATCACTAAGTTAGATATGATTAAATGAAATTGCTAGGCTGCTAAACCCAAGTTTACATCATACTTAGAATTATTTTTTGATTATTGATTGCTGATATATTTGACATAAGATATAATATATTAGATGTAAGCCAGTATTAACATCTACTATATCTAATATACCTGACGATTCAGATCAATTTAATCATTTAACAATCAACTCTACTATTCCCTAAGCCAACCTTAAGTGTGGGAAGGAAAGACCATTTTGCTTCAAAAAGAATTATAAAAAAATCAGCAACCATTAAATCTATAATGGTCACCCTTATAAGCTAGTGTCAACTCAATAGCTACCATATATTTGTCTTTCCAAACATCCTGATACCATATTAGTAGAACACTTGCAAGTTTGCCATAGAGGAATAAAAAAACTTATCAACGGGATAATTTAAGTGTAAATAAGAGGGGGAACTTTCCATAATTTATGATATATTAGTGTCCCGCTAAGAATCAAAAGCCAAGCTGTCCTTACTCCTCACCCCAAACATCAAGTAGTTCCTTTCTAAAAACTTTTTTATATGGTTAGTATCAATGTTGTAGGTATATACCTTGAATATATAATGGCCATCAATTCCTCTTGATGGCTGTCAATCATCTCACCAAAGGGAATGAGACCATATCTATTTTTGATTTTTTCCAAAGCTGCCTCCTCAGTTCTATTTAATCATATCTTAACCCAACTAGGGTGTCCTAACATAATTCTCTTTACAAATGTGCATAACTTTTTATCATTGTTTGTGCAGAAATTACTGAATTACTGGAATCCACCCAAGTGTTTATCACACTCTATCATCCTGCAACCCAAGAATGGTAGAGTAAGTTAATTCTACTCTAAACTCAACACTTTTAAAAATGGCCTTGCTCAACCCTCTACATTGCCTGATTTATAAGCTATTCAATTAGTGCTTACCAAATTAGTCACCATCAATCAATACAATGTTTCACTTTTGAGCTTTATACAGAGAGAAATCCAATTGTCCTCCAAATTATAATACATGTTAGACTAAACCTTGAACTAAACCTTGAAGTTAAATGACAGTTATCACTAATGGGGTTATTTGGCTTCAGGTGATGGCCTCAGATAAATTGTCTACTACCACCAGAAAAACTGTTACAACAACAAACGCATCCCTTACATATTTTTCAGATAGGTGATTTGGTCTTTTATTGCCATCTTTGGACAGGAAGAGGCAAAAAGTAGCTTTAAATTGTTCAGGACCTTATAAAGTCATATAAAAGAGGAAATGAACATTTGATCATTAAGGTAGCCCAAGGTACTGTGGTTAATTTAGTAAATAGTCAATATTCATGGCCATTTACCCCCTACGCCAAGATCTAGAAGTAGCGTTGTCAGGATTATAGTCCATTATAAAGAAGCAACCACCTCTGATGGTGGGGTAAAATATGATCTGAAGATACAATCAAATTTGATGGTGGGTTTAAACCCAATCCAAAGGATTGTTTAATACAGCTGTCAAGGTTAAACCCAATTAAAATATTGATTTCCTTTACTTTGACAAGATTTAGGGATGCACGCCAATACTGAGGAAAACAAATTAATTAAAGATCTTGTATTTAAGTTTCCTGAAAATTTTTCCAAGAGATATGGTACTTAATCCCTATGAATTTTGATCCTATAGGAAAAAGATAATTAGTTTTTGTCCAAATTATTTTTGGGAAACTTTTTTCTCTCGTTAAAATCACTAATTGCAACTGATTCAATATAAGACTAGGTAAGTTTGATAATCTCTTTGAGGAAATTAATGTGCACCCAATGCCGGGTAGAAGTTGGGCTAGCAAAGTAAAGGGCACAGGATCAGTATTCACAATGTCCAATATTCATAAACGCCCACAGCAACACCAGTGGCCTAGATAAAAAATAAAAAATGGCAGTGAGAATTTCCTAGAGGTTTTAGCATGGCAAGTGAAATGCAACCAGTTCATCAAAACTTTGCATTCCCAGCCCCCGTTGTCAGTAGAGCTTAGAATTCAAGTTTTCCTGGATATTAACTAAATGGTGCTTCAGGAAAAGTTCTGTGGAGATGTTCACAAACACTTACAAGATGCAGTATATGATGCACCACACTTTATGGTTCACGGTTGGTTGGATCTTGGGTTTGAGACTAAACAAATAGCGGACAAAGCTGCACAGGTGCGTGTGGTGGTAGACCTCTCAGATGGTCAATGGGTGGTCCAAACGAAGTGCACTAAATGGACTAAATCAAACCAAATTTCTGAACAACCTACTTCCTTCCCACAATGACAAAGCGCACAGTGCTGGAGCACCACCTCATGGTTGGTCTTGTAGGCTATGGGGAACTTCACTACTTTGAAAAGCAACGTTTATGCTTATGCCAGACCTGCGCATGGGCAAAGTAATTGCAGTGATCAACTCAACCATGGTCATTGCAGAAGACCTTTTTCACATCCCACACCGCAGTTGTGAATATTGATGGGCGGGAATCCCACCTTTTCCACATCACAGAGAATAGCGCACCCCCTATCTGCACCTTTTGTCACGCTTTTGGCAACAAGGCTCACACATGCCCTTCCAGATAGGGCATCAGTCAAAAAGAAATCCTCCATGAGCAATGGGCAGTGTAGACTCCCATTATGAACCTTCCATTGACACTGATGCCGCCTTCCCGTGGGGTGGTATGGGTGTTACATTTAGGTTAAACCTGTGTCCCCGCAGGAGTGCAAGAAGGCCAAACAGGCCCATAGAGAAGCGGCTAAGGAAGCAGCTATGGCCGCATCCATAATCCTACCTGCCCAGACCCAGGATGACATCAAGTCATTTGCAGCTGAGGCAGCTTAAGAATCAGCTCACTAATCAGACTGGGCCAACCAACCTGCAGACCAGATGGGCGAGTCAGATTTCCATGAGCAAAATTACCAAGCAACAATTGAAACCAATTCTGCCACCCACTTCCCTTCCAAGTTTTAGTTGACCTTTGATGATGCACCACAGGTACACAACCCCATGAAAAGTCGATCCAAAACTGTCAAAATTGACGAAATCCAAATCTGACAATAAACCCATAGCAAAGGCGATCCCTAAGGATGATTACAATCCACCTCAACCCATTTGCAAGAAAAACTAGCTGAGGAAAACTAGTAAAGCAGCACAGGAAGGGCAAGGGGGCCCTTCACATTGCACCTAAGGTGCAATGGGGGAGCCTTCACAGTAGGGACGTTGAACATTGCTGGACTTAAGGCCTCGCCATCCTGAGCTAGGAAACTGAGTTTTTAAAAACAATTTACCTGTGGACATCCTGATCATTAAGGAAACCCACTGTCCACATGGTGCCAAGGAAACATGGGCAAGCACGCTCCTTCCCTCCCTTTCCTTTTAGTTGCCACACTGTGGGGTGCTTATACATGCAACCCATAGTTTTAACTTTATTTTAAAAAATTTACCTTGAAGGGCGTGTGCTTGTTTTGTCCTTTTCATGAAAAGATGAAGTGAACGCTATTGTAATGTTTATGCCCTGACCTGTGCAAGGGCTCGCCATGAATACCTAGCAGCCATAACTTCCCTCCCACTTCCTCCTGACCTGCTTGTGGTGGGCGATCTGAACTGCTGGGCCAATCCAGCCACCAACTGCTAGCCTTCAACTCCTACTCCACCGCAGGGGCACGTCAAACTACACGTTCTAAAAGCCACTTTGGGGCTTTTTGATACCCTCCCCAAACATGAAGTGCTGATACCCAACATGTCCCATCCCCATGTGCACAACGGTAAGCTGAGGTCTAAGTCCCACATTGACCAAATTCTTGCCCTATTGAACTTTCAGTCCCATATTGCACACTTTACAACAACTATAATCGATTTCTCTAACCTCAGGTTGGTGTCAATTTCCTTCATTTTGTCAAGCCCAGCAGCACATGCGCCAAAGTGGTGAAAACTTTGTCTGGCCGAGATCATATCGCCCAAGTTTTCCTCATGGGTGGACACTGAAACTTTGGTACTGGAGTTCTCCACACCGTTCTTTGAGGACCCACTTACTACCTGATCAACCTTCAAAGTGAACACCATCCGTCAGGCACACCACCTCTCATTGCGTCACTCCCAGGCCACCTCAGCAGTCATTATGTGCACGCTTGCAATAATGGACCACCTGGAGTCTAATGTACCTGCTGCAGGCTACAGCCCGGCTTGGGGTCATAAGTGGTCAGAAGTGTCTGCTCATATTAACACTCATCAAACACAAACATCACGTTTGTGTTCAATTCAAGGCAAAAATACTATGGCAGGCGACACATGCTATGCCTATTTTTCAAAATATTCTTTATACCATGACAGAGCTTGGCCTGCACATAAGTGAGGCGGCCAAACCACTCCATCACAGAAACTCCAGCTAAAGTGGCAGTCAAAGTTTAAAACTATTAATCTGAATTGTATCGATCTGATCCAGTTGCACAAGCCAAAATTTATGAGTTTCTTGATAGCGCACATATCTGCACCATTTTCCATTACCCAGAGTTGATGAATTTAGTTTCTTGGGATGAACTCTGGTATGCCATTTGCGGTGCATCGCACAGGAAATGCCCAGGTTAAGATGGGATTCCATATGATTTCCATAAGTAATATTTTAATTACTTCTCCTCTTTGTTGCTAACCTCAATGAACCAGTGTCTGCTTAAGACGCGCCTCCTTCCTGGGGGCCAGGAGGAGTATATGATAAGGCTGTATAAAAAAGGGGATAAGCTGAACTTGAACAATTGGCGCCCCATCTCACTTACTAACACAGATACTAAATTATTTACTGAGATTATGGCCAACCACCTAGGGAAAGTTGCCTCTGATATAATCTCCTCTGAGAAATTTGGTTTCATTCCCAAGCGGTCTATATGGGACAACGTACACACTATAGCCAACGTCTGCAATTCCACTGCTACTGGGGCACTTGTTTTCTTGGACCAGCAGAAAACTTATGATAGGGTTAACTGGGATTACCTCAAAGCCTGCCTCCATAAGTTCCACCTCCCCAGAATTTCATTAATTAGATGATGGTTTATGGAAATCTGCCACAATGGCTCTGCGTGACCCTGACTTTCTTTACTGATGTAGTTCACTCTCAAAGGGGCCTCTGCCAAGGGGACCCTTTAAGCCCACTCTTGTCAATTTTCAGCCTTGACCCACTTTTACGCAATGTGAATTTCCGCCTTACTGGTGTCCATGTGCAAGGCCAGGCACCTGTTAAGGTGCTGGCATTTGCTGACAATTGTGTGGTTGGGGTGTCTAACAACAAAGATGCATGTGCGCTAGAGGCTATCATCCAATATTACTCCAGGGTCAGCAACGCTGCACTTAAAGCCTGCAAAACCAAAATCATTCTCCTAAGCTGGTACTAAGCCCACTGGTTACAAGCATCCTTTAACCTTCCTGCTTCAGCAGCTAGTTAACAGGTTCACTTGCCCCTCCCAACCCTATACTGCCCCGCTTGTGCTCCCTTTCATGCCAAGGACCAATGATTGTTGGTACGCCATTTGGGAGTGTGGCTGTAGGCGGTAGGGTACGCCTCATCAGCAATGGGGCACCACATCCTTGACAATGTCACAAAGCGCATTGCCTCTTTCAAAGCCCACCAGACTATCCTCCAAGGCCGGGTTGTGCTTTCCAACTATATTCTTGTCCAAAGTCTGTTTTGTGGCCCATGCTATCTCTTTTCCCCCTCTTTCTTCACCTCTTTATACGACCTCCTTCAAGGGTGCTTTGGTTAGGCCGCCCACCGCCAGTGTATCTGGTTGTCATGTTTGGCCCTCACCATAGTGGTGATATGGGCCTGCTCAACTTTGAGGCCCATGCAGCCAAAATACTTGGCACCTGGATTGCTGCAGTCACCAACCCCCCGTTCCCAGCCCAACACTGGTCATGCGCGACCCGCTCCAAATTTTTCTGCACCCTGGGCCTCCGCAATCCTACCCAACCCTATTCTATGCTAAACTATCTTGCCTCTCATCCCTCTGCCATGAGACTGAATGGTACATCGCCCCACTTCAAACGAATTCCGCTCTCCATGTGGAGCGCCGAGTGGAGAATCAGCATCAGCGAGCACACCACCCAGAGGGGGCGCCCTACTCCCCAATTCACACAAGTAGTCTATGGAAAAGTCGTTTTGAACAACCTGGTACCCCAACGTCCCCACCTCATTGCACGTGTGAACTATCTTGACAAGCTTGATATCCTGTACTCTTTGGAGACCTAGAAGGACATTTGGCAGTACATATAACATCTTCTTTTACAACCTCAGATTTTCGCCCATGTTTGGAGATGCCTGAGAATAGTGTATCGCATGGCTGAGAAGTCCAATGCTCTCAAACTTCATGCATTGTTTGCAGTCAATACATATCATTAGTACATCGCTTTGAAGATTGCCCACCATCACAGGCAATTTGGCAAGATGTTATGCGCCTCTTTTGCCAGGAGAGTGAGCAGGCTTCAGCTTGTCCAAAAACATCTTCTCCTTTTCCATGACCTCCCCTATCCACCCATCGCTCCCTGCCTTAATTGTTGCAATACTGATATGGATGATACAACCCATTATCCTTAATGAACTCTCTGGCACTACCCCAAACCTACGTGAAGCTGTGCGTCACTTCCGTTCCCACGCCATAGATCACTTTCAAGCTTGGCTGTTTGGCATTTGCCATCCCACCAATGTCAGTTATTGTTGTCCTGGTTCCCCATCTGGTTCCTCTCATTGGATTCTTTATCTTCATTCATGTTCAGTTTTGACCCCAGGCCTCTCCTGTCACTCCCCCTCCTCCTTACACAGGCAGTCTCACTAGCAACAAGAGGTAGCTACATCTCCTCTGTGGTGCACCTAGTTTTTTTCTTGGTGTTTTATAATTATAGTTTATCAGAAGTGTCCATCCCATGATTGGCCTTCCCCAAATAAAATTTATTTTTATTTAACTGAGGCAAGCCAACCAGGGGATGGACATTACCAAGCTTCATGGAAAAAACTTATACTATGCAAGAATTTAAAAGAACAGAAAGAGATAAACATATCACTCAAACCAAATCAAAAAAATAAAAACTAAAATTAACCAACTAGGTCAGATGCGGTAAACCACTGTGCGTCCATGGTGGGGGTGATTCTGGATTGGGAGGCTCGTCTTCCTCCTCTGTGTTGGACAGTGTATGACAGTGCGCTGAGAGCATGGGCGTGGGTGTAATCTCAAAATGGAGGTATGAGGTAGCAAAGTGGCTCAGAAAGCTTGAATTTAGCTATGAGGAGAATTGTGATATATTTGGAAAGGGCTTTTTCAGCCTCAAGGCAAACTTTGGTTAGTGTGGTAAAGGTGGCGACGTTGTTGCTGGTAATGTGGGTCTTGAGGCCAAATTTTGAGACCATCACAGCTTTTTGTACTGCCTTGTGGGCAACTTGTTGGAATTTTAGGAATTCTTTTTTATAAATTTGTTGCATGAGGGGAAGGACAGGTGCGGGTATCCCCTTAGCCAAGACTGCAACTGATTTTACTACAGCCTTTCAGAGGGGCGACAATCAGGGGAAGCAACAGCTTTTTTTGTGAGTTAGTGGTCACTTTGGAATTCATCACCTTCTGAGTGTAGAGCATAGTGGCGAAAAAGGGACTTGAGCCATATATTATGCATTTAGGTACATTTTGAGGCCTGGGGCCTCAACTGAGTTGAGGATGGGATTTTACAAATCATCAACTTCCTCCAAATAATCCCAGGGATTTTGGTTGAAGATGATAGGTTGATCAGCATATGGGTGGGCTGTATTGGATTTTCTGGGGTCCATGCTGGCTCCTAAATAAGTTGGAGTAGAAGTGGTGGTTTGGCATGTCAGTTCCTTATTGGTTGAATCTGTGGCAGTATCATCTACCATTTTGGGTGGAGGGGGGGAGGATTGTGCCCCATTCAAGAAAGTTTTTATGTTAGCTATGGGAGCATCATTGGGAGTCAAATGTGTGGGCTCCATCTTGGGATATGGTGGGGCAGCGCCGCTTTGAGTGGTCTAGGTCAAAACAAATGGGGCAGATTGTGCACCCCCTATCTAATCTGGCCCAGAAAGTGTAGTCAGGGGCTGAGGGGACAACAGTGCGAGGGGAATCAAAATGGCAATTTAATTTGATATTGGGTGTATGGTTGAAAAGGCGTGAGGGCCTGCTAGTCAGTTGACTCCATTGGGAACCACAAATTGTATTTTGGGGTCAGCGTCATATACTGACAAAATAGCTATTATTTTGTTGTATAAAGTTTCAGGTTGGAGGTGGGTGGGGAGGCCTGAAAATTGAACCACAAGAGTGGTGTCATCAGGCAACTAGGTGCAAGTGGTTGGGATGGGGTTTTCTGGAACACCAGGGGAATGTTGGCTGTGATTGCAGCATCAGCTTTGCAAGTGAAGCCAAGGTTGAAATACCCCTTATGGTTCAGAAGTTGATAAAGACTGCTGGCTGCATAAGCAACTGGGCTAATTCTATTAATTATTTGTCATTGTAGTGGGACAAGTTGCCATATTCAACCCTGAGGCTGATAACATCTTGCTTTGGGGGAGCACAATGGGGCTATGAGGCATAATTTGAGAATGTGCGAGGTGGAGGGCAAGATCCTCGGGGGACAAGTATTGATCTGAGGAATTGGGGGGGATGGTTGATCTGGTTTAAAAAGCTTTCCTGTTGGGTGGAAGATTCTAGTGGGGTTTCACCGCTGCCCCATTTTGGAGCAGAGGGAGGTTGAGCTGAGGATATTAGTGGTTTGCTGTTTGTTGGTTTTCTCAGAGTTGTTTAGTTCTTCTGTAATTTTAAATTTACTTTAATATGTTATTGATGGAAGGAAAAAAAGTCCTCAAATAAAATTTGAAATTTAAAATTTAAATTTACAGAATATCGTTTTGGTTGCAGCTATAATAAGCTTTATTCAAAGGGTGGTTAGCCAATTGGGTAAAACTGCTTCCACCCCTAGTGCATGTTTTTAGTTCAAAACCTGTACTGGCTAGAAAACATTCTCTGTGTGGTATATTTGTCCCAAGGTCGACCCACCTCAACTAATTTTTTATAATAAGCTTTATTCAAGGATTTTAGCCAATATGGGGAGGTTTTATTTAATTTATATTTGTTTTAATATAAAAATCCTTACCCCAGGGTTTTTGGGTACCCTGAACATTTTATTAGACAGTTTAATTTACTCCCTCGTCCTGATAGTACAATTCCATGGTATCATCATAGAACTCTCCACATTTGCTTGGTGGTTCCCCCTGTAATGAGAACCAGATATTGCTGATTTACCCTGCTCGCTTAAGGGATTCTTATACAAGGTGATTTAATCGCAATAAGGTATATATTTAATCACAGTTGAAACACTGAGAAATTTGAAGTATCTCATTTTTGAGGTGTGGGACTTTTACTCATTTTTACAAGAATGTATAAACGAGTTAAGACTTAAAATTTTTTTTTCATAATGGCAATCTTAGGCTCACTAGAGCTCCTCTATTTTCTTTGATGGTACAATTAGGCTAATACCAAAACTATTTAAGTAATTCTTCTAGAGGTTATACAAGTATAGATTTATTATAAAGATGAAAGGCAGATTTTGTATGAAAATTTTTTAATTGAAAAAATTATAGAAAGTATATATAGTAAATGGTGTATTCAGGGTATTTAAAGTAAGACTTAGAGAAGAAATCTTTAATTATTTTCATAAGTTAATTATTTATTCTCAAATTAATTTCAGGGTTGACATAGTCTAAAAATCTAATTTTAGTGTTCTTCTGGGGTTTTTTCAAGTTATACTGTGAAGCTTCTGGATTCAAAAAGCTTGTTTGCTGTACTGAACTTAAACATGGATCCAGTGGCTCCTGTGGCCGCCTTGGTCACATGTTCAGTGCTAGCAAATGCTGTCTTGTAACTAATTGGTTTCTATATCATTAGCATAACAGTTCTCTCAATTAACACTAAAATTTGAAAATGGGCTCAAAGCTGTAAGCTAGTGGGGAGGTAAAAAACAAAAGATAGGGCGAAATAGACTACGTTATTGAGTTAGAAAGCTCTGATATTTATAGGATGTGTGGGACTTAGTGCCTCAGGGGACCTTCATGGCCCTATATGATCAGGCTCTTCAATGCCTTCCGGATCGACTTACTGGCCAGCTCCCTCATTGTTCTGTGTCATCCTCATGACTACAGCATTGGTGGTCACACCTCTCAAGGTTTGGATAGTGGGGATTACTGAAGGTTTCTCTATTTATCTCTCATGTGAATGATGATTACAGATAGAATTCATATTGGTGCCTTCAAGGAAAGGTTCTGTTCACGCTGGCTCAAGAGTCAACTTATTGAGGCTCAAATTGGTAGTAGGGATCTTGACTCACTCATCATCTCAAATACCAACAAAGCCCACCCCTCAAGATCCTGTTGGAGGGGGTATAGGACCAAAGGAATCGGCCATGTACTCAGTTCACCAATGTCCCCTGATTGAAATTGGCAATGGAGTAATCTGAGTTCACTTTTGAATTGCCTTATAAGGGCTGGAACAAAAAATGTCACAATTGTTCTGCCAACCTACAGTTTAAGGTGATAAAAGAGAATGAGTTCGCCTAATTAAAAAATTGATAAAGAGGGTCAGCCAAAATTAACTGGGATGTCTCCCTTTCTGTAATGGTGACAATTCCTTGCATGGCTAGGGCTCAAAGCTGGACTATTACAAGAGTTAAGGCCCTCATGGCCAAATCATAGTTCTCAGGCATGGAGGTATTGAGCAGGGATTGAACTTTATTTGATAATCAGGGACCACACCCATACTGTGCTTTAAAAGGGGTCATCTTTATGATTTAATGGTAGCTTATTCAATAAGCAAGTAAGGCTCTGGTTACATAATGATTACAGAGAGTAGGGTCAGAGGCGGCCATCTTCTGCAAAATAGAGATGAGGGTTTTGTTAGAATGTTCCACCTCTCCATTGGTTTACGGGTTGTAAGGGGTGGTGAAAATCTGATTAATGCCAAATGGTGAAGTTAATTTTTAGACTACCTTTGAGATGATTTATAGCCCAATTTAAAAAGTAAAGTTTGTGGGCATCAATGCTGGGTGAAAATGGATCGAATAAGAAATATGGCCATAGCTTGTCAGTGGCAGCGGGGACAGAAAGCAGCTTTGACCCATTTGGCCATATGGTCCACAGCTAAGAGGATATATTTATGGCCATGCAACACAGTGGAAAGGGGCCTACTACATCAATGCTAATGACATTAAAAGGACCTGATGGGTAAAGAATTAGTGCTTAAATTGTAGACTAGCCCAATCTTTAGATCAGCATGTCATACATGCCTCCAGGACTTCTAAGATGGTTTCTACCATTTATGTTAGTAGCATCTAATCTTTAACCATTTTTGAGCCTTCTTCACTGCCCCATGTCCCACAATCACATGCCCTTCTAGTATAATGTCGGTTTGGTAGAAGGGGTGGATATAAGGGTAACCATATCTTATTAACTTTCTTATACAACATTACTTCCTTGATCTGAGTTTCTTGGGTCATTTTTAAGTGCTAGTTTCAGATTGCAGGATCTGCCAACTCTTATAATGAAGGGTGACCAATTGATCTTGCAGTCATTCCTCCTTGGGGATTAAAGCAGCCAGTACCAGCATCCAGAGAGACTATTGGCGTTCTGGTGAATCACTCCTGCATGATGGACTATAGTGAAATTGTAGTTATGAAGCCTTAGGGCCCATATGACTAACAAGCCATCTGAGCCCTTCATTTGCTGCAGCCATCAGAGTGATGAATGGTCAATGTTAATGATGAAGTGGTGTCATAGAGATAATACTGGAAGTTCTTGATTGCCAAAAAACAGCCAGGCACCCTCGCTTTTTAATGCTATAGTTCTGTTTGTCCTTGCTCTTGGGTCTTGCTAAAGTAAGCTACTGGATGTTTGACTAGTTTTCATTTTATTGGTCTAGGATGGCCCCAACGGCGACATCACTCACATCTGTGAATAGAAAGAAGGGTCAATCAAACTGTGGATGAACTAAAATGGGTTTAGTACAAAGAGTGGTCGCAAAACATCATGTGCATGTTCCTGTTCAGGCAGCCACTCAAAAGGAACATTATTTTTTAGGAGATAGAACAGAGTTTGACTAAGTCAGCAAACTGAGGGATGAACTGATGGTAATAGCCCACCATGACTTGGAATACTTGAACATCATAAATGCTCTGTGGGCGTGACATCTTCTTAATGGCGTCAACTTTGTCTGGGATAGACCAGATAATGTCTTTTGAGACCTTGTGTCTTATGAATTCCATTTCTGATTGGAAGAAGGGTCACTTCAAAGAGTTTGAGTTTTACAAAGCCTTTTTACAAAACAATTGAAGACTTCCTGGAGGTGTTTTACATCCACGTTAAAGGTTTGTAAAAAAGTGATATTACTAAGGTATATGAGGACACAGAATAACCTTAAGTCTCTAGGACCTTATCCATGGCACGTTGAAAGGTGGCTGGCGCGTTGCAAAGGCCCTGGGCATCCTCGTGGGGCTTACCCCCCATTAGCTATGAGCGTACACTTGGCTCATTTTTGGGGGTGGGCTCCACTTACCAATATCGTTAGTAAGATAAATTGCAGAAAAATATTGTGATCCCAGCAAGAAAACATAGAGAGTCACTGATTTAGGGTAAGAGATAATTCTTTCTTGGTGATGGAATTAAGCCAGTGGTAGTCTATCACCACACGATGGCTGCCATCCTTATTCTAAACTAACAAGCGAGTGGAGACCAAGGACTTCGCAAAGGCACCAATAGCCCAGACCAAGTAGTTGCTTGAGCTCAACAGCCACCTGGGCTTCTTTAACCTTGCTTTTTTTTGGTAAGATCGGGACTAATTGGGGAGCGCCCCTAGTCTCCACATGATGTAGAAACTCACTCATTTTTTTCCAAAATCATAGGGAGAGGTTGAGAAGAAGTCTACGTACACTTTAATAAATTTCTAACCTGGCGTTGTTGTTCATTAGAGAGCTCCTTCCCAATACAAGTGTCAAGTAGAGTACTGATGGGACCTTTTAAAACCAAAATCCTTTAGATTTCAAAGCTGTGAACATCATTGACAGCCTCTACCAGTAAGAGGCTAACATAAGCAGCTGGATTATTAGAGCCCACTACCCCTAGGTTTGTCAGTAAGGTTATCCAACAGCACAGATATAAACCCAGAATAGGTGGAATCAAAAATCCTGGGCAGGTTAGGACCTTCTTTACTGACAGGTTATCCATGTTTCAGATCTCCAGCAGGTATCTAGAAATTGTTGACATGAACCCATGTGTCAATTATAACCTGGGATTTTGGCATTATAGTGGTCATTTTAGGAAAAAATGGCATGCCTTCATTGCTATCAACTGCAGGTGGGGCATCCATACGCAAGAGCCTCTCTCATGATATTTGAGTCAGTCAATTCAGCTTTCACTCTCTAGTAGGCAAGCCAAGCTTTGACATCTGATTTGGCATCGCATGAGGTCTCAAAACCCAAGGAGATCCTGTATCATAGCAATGATAGAAATCCTTTATCATATTGCATTACTGTGGAATAGTCCCAGAGAAACTGAGTCCCAAGGGGAAGATCATAGCTCAATTTATCTAGTGCAATGGCGGGGTATTCAGAGAAAGCTTTCCAAAGTGGATAGGTAAAGATAAAAAGGCCCAATGGACCAAGTACAATGCAGTACTGCTACATCTTCCATGTAATGCGGTAAGTCTGGAGCAATTTTGATATATTACATCAGTTCAGATAAAATGACATTTATATGAGAACCACCTTAAACAATGGAGTGGACCAGGATTGTAGGAACTCAATTAGTGATGCAGGTAACTAAACTCCTGAACTGCGGAAGTAGTGTGAGAAACATATGAGATTCATCAGAAGAAGAGTAGGCAGTATCAGGTTCTTTATTGTCAACTGGTGTCAATACTTCTTCTGGTACAATAACTCCAGGCTTATTAGGGGTTACTGATAGTTATTGCGGCGATAAAGGGATGTCAGCATGGAGTGCCTCATCCTTCATGCTAATTTCCCTTTTCCCGCCTCCTCAGCAAGTATTTTCCAACAAGTCTTGGCACTTAATGGAAACCATTGCAGTAAGTGCATTAAGTTCAAGAATTTTATGTTTTTTAACAATGTGGACCTGAGGACAGTTAGAGGAGATAGAGGCGGTAGCCTTAGGATGCAGTGCCATCACAGATAACTTGTTAAGTGCTTCCTTAATTTTTTTTGCAAGTAAAACCATTCTTCTGGCCGATCATATGCATTTGAACCTCAGGACAAGACCCCAACGTGGAGGTGACTGCAGTGGTGGCTTCATCCAAGGTAATGTGGTTAGTGGTTACTAATGGCTTTTCTTGGGCATATAATTGGCTGGAAAACTTCACAGGACTTTCCTCTTTGTTCAACAAATACTCATGAAGACTTACTTTTGATTGTCCTGGATTTGGTTGCTGCCAAATTCCTGGATTAAGGCAGTATGGACCTGTTCCCATGTGTGGCATTCCTTTAGTTGGGGAGTCATAATCTCCTGAGATGTGCTAATAAGGCAGGAGTGGATATGCTTCACCTTTTTCGGTCAGTAGCCTCTTTCATTGAACTCCCATAGGCATATAGGAAGGAAGTGATGCTTTCCTTGTCAGGAATGAACTTCTAAAACTAGGCTTAAAGTAGCCACAATAGGAGTGGAAAGGGTATTAACACCAGGAATCAGTGCAGGCTCAGAAATTTCAGTTTCCACATAGTAGTGAGGGCCTGTAGATCCAGCTTCTGTCTCAAGCCATAGAGCCTCTTGGATATCATCCCTGTTTCAGTTTAGGGAGGTAATGAAGGTCTTTGAGAAACTTGCTCCTTTTCAGCTTGTGTTAGGATCCTGATATGACTGGATAACAAGCCCTAAAATAAAGATGGCGAATTGGTTATAATATTCCAGCCATGATTTTTAGTTACAATTATTTGAGCGCCTTGAAATGAGGCAATACTGGGTCAGAAAGGGTTATTATTGAATCGCCTCCAAATAAGGCAATAAGGTGATGTTGACTTTGACAAATATTGAGTAGATCGCCTCAAACTATGATGATAGGGAATTTAAGAATTATAAGCTCAGCTTGATCCAATGAGAATGTGGTGGAACCAAATATTCTAAGCCAAGGTAACAGTATTGACAGATTTCACTGTTATGTAAGTGAGATAAGACAATTGAATGGGTAGGATTTTAGTGGAAGTGAAAGAGTGGAACAGCGAGTAAATATTGCAAATATTAAATTAAATAAAATGTCGTTGGGGCAATTGCTCAATATATATTATATTTTTTAACTGTGTTCCAAGGACTGTCAATTTCCATATCATCCATCCAATTGCTCAGTTGTTCAACCTTATGCAAATACACCGGCATATCTCAGCCTTATCACCAATTTTTAACAGTGGTGCTCACTATAGGGGGCCCATTGAACGACCACAAATAAAATAAATAATTCTCTAATCTGCGGTCATGGCTTATCAGGCCTGCACCAAAGAAAAATTTTCTAAAATTGCTGGGCTAGCTGAAACTGCGGAACTCAAACTTGATATGGACGCCATGCTTAAAAAACAAGAGGAGCTGCTTCAGAGCACGATGACATAATGAATCAACTTTAAAGTGCAGCTAATCAGCTGCAAATACTTGGACAACAGAATAAGCAGCAACCAATCAGCTGAATGATAATACTTAACGTCTACACTGCACAGAGCAAAAATTATCGCCTACCTTTTACCCGCATGTTCCCATTGGGAAGCAGAAAAACAAGGGCTGCTCAGGAAGGATCTTTTTACAACAAATATGAAATTGGATACCCTGCTGAAGAGCTTTTCCTCGGACCTGCATGCAGCGTGAGCCAACCAAATCATGATGGCTGCTCTGGTGATGATTAATTTTGATCCACCAAAATCAGATGATGGCAGTACTGCCCGCTGAAGAGCTCTATGCTACACCAAGAGCTGCTGCCCCTTCTGAGCCAGCCTTCATCAAGATCCCAGTTATGGGCCTCAATCAAATCCGCAGTATAATTCTAAGGCTCACAGTTATGAGCAGGAGGAGGTCTGCATTGACAAGCTACCTCCATTTAACCGCAATGAAAACATCCATAGTTTCTTCAAATGATTTGAATTTGTGGCGGAAGGAGCCTCTGATTGGTGGAAGGTTAAACTGCTGATATCTGCCTTGAATGTTGGGAGTGCTGACTAATTTACATGCTACCTTCCAAGCAGTTCTGATGCATACCAAGAGGTGAAGGATACTGTGCTGTAGTTGTTTATAGGTACCACACAGATGTCACAGCGTAAATCTGAGTTCTTGACTATTGGGTTTCAATGTAATGAGACTCATACTGCATTTGCCAATCAGTATATTGTGGAAGCCTATTTGTTAATAGGAGCAGGAGTTTTAGATGAAGATGATGTGTGCATTGCAATGACCTCTGTGGTGAAACCATACCAAGAACTTTACAATGTCTTGACTTTTAGGATGATGATGTACCCTTGCTCAAAGTTGTTCATTTTCTGTGCCATCTATCCGCTACCTTCCCTCTGCCTAATACAGAGCAAAATTATACGACATCATCACTGGACTATCATTTGTGGAAATTCTCTCATCCTGTTCAGCTTCCACATAATAACCCTCAGCCTTATTCTAACTATGCACCTTGTCCACGGCTGAGCTACCCCCAGCAGTTCAACTTCCTCCCCTAAACCTGCCTATGATAATTGTCAATGGCTCAACTACTGACCTGGACCTAATTACATCAATTGTCAGCACGCAAATTATCAGCCTAGCCCAGCTTATGAAAAACAAGGGCACAGACCCTACGGAATGAATTGTTTGAATGTGGTCACTCTGAACATTTTTCCCAAAATTTCCCCAACCTTTGGGTTCACTATGCACAGCAGGACCAAAACTACCAGGGAAAAAATGGGGTGGAATAGAGATGGGACTTTCTACCTCCGCTATCCCAACCCCATAAGTCAATTTTAAACCAATTGTAGTATTTACAGCAGCAGTCCCTCAGTATGATGAAGGGTTTTTATATCCGCAGCTGATCAGAGGAGTAAATGTACTGACACAGGCACAAGCCAAGGGTGCAGCGGAAGAAGAACCTCAGGAGCGACTGAAGCCATACGCCTGCCAAAGGTTCTACCAAGCAGCTTTAAACAAGCTGGGTCCAGCCGCTTATGCACCTTCCCTGAAAGGTGTAAACGTCGCCCTCCTGGTAAAGGCTATTGCCAAAGAATACCCCAAAGTCAGTGAGGGTATTATGAGCTTCCTTGGGAAATGAAACCCCTTAAATGTCTTATATTAAACAGTCAATATCATTCTTAATCTGAATGTACCTACTGTGACATTTTTGTATCAAACAAACATGTCCACGCTATAATAGATATGATCACCCCAGTCAACATAGTTTCTACTAAGTTGGTGGTGAAGTTGACACTAAAAACCTGATGTGGACCATCAAATGGTGTATTTGACCGCTGGAGAGGAAAACATAGTCTCTGAGTGAGTGTACAGTGCGCTACCTTTGCAGGTTAGGTCAATTGTTGTTGTAGCCCCAGTAATAGTGTTGCCAAGAAGTCATTATGACCTGTTAATTGGAACCACTTTTATATGACACTATGGTGCTGTCATTGATATGAAAGAGGAGACTATCAAATTTTTGGGACAACGGATCCCAATTTACTTTATCTCCAGTGGAGTGCCGAAGGACTTGGTGTGCATGGGTCATAGCAACCTTTCCTATAGTGATGGGGCGATTCTGGTGCATTATCATCAGCTAAAAAAAGAAGACCCAGACCCTTCCTCAGCAGATATATGAATATCAGGGGCTGCCTCTCAGAGCTGCCGGCCCTATATCTATCCCCTTTTAGTCAAAAGTAATAGCAAACACCGAATTATATGTAGAAGTGCCAACTGGACTCTATGAGAAAGTTAATGGGCCTTACCAGCAATTGTGGCTTGAGCCCCAAGTGGGTCCAAGCATTATTCTCCTTAGACATGGTGAGATCAAGGTTCTACTAGAAATTTCTACAAACGGAACCATTGCATATCTGGTGATACCAGATAGTGGCGTATTTACACCTGGTCCCTGTTGAAGAGGTCCTTCAGGTTCACGAGTTTGGGTTGCTGGATGAATTTTGTCTGACCATTAAACTTCAGTCTAGCGTAATGACGGTGTACCACACAGAGATTTAATGGGGTTATCAGAAGACCAGAAAGAAGGTAATAGTTTTATTTCAAGAATAAAAGGAGATCTTTGTTGTTGATGACCACAATTTAAAGTGTGCATGGGGGTGGTCCATCAATTGAACACTGGGGATCATCCTCCCATCAGGTCTCGGCCAATCCGCCAATTTATGGCAGCCAAAGAAATAGTTAACGAGGAGATTGAAAAGCTTCTGGAACAAGGGATGCTTAAAATGTCAAAGAGTTCATGGGCTTTGCCCGTTCTTATTGTGAAAAAGAAGGACAGTTCTAACTGGGTAGCAATAGACTACCAGAAGCTCAACAGTATCTCCAAGAAAGACTTGTATCCCTTGCTGCAGAATAAAAATGCCCTGAATCTGTTGAGAGGAGCACGCTATTTCTCAGTGAGGGCATTGATATTGGGCTACTGGCCAATCAAGTTGCCTGTGGTGGAACAGGAGAAGTGCGCCATTATCACGTCCAAGGGACTTTTGCAACTGACCCATATGCCACAAGGGCTGTGCAATGCCCCAGCTACGTTTCAGAGGGCTATAGACACCATTCTTGGAAACCTAAAGTTTCCATGCATCCTCTTGTACCTCAACTATATTAATGTCTTTTTGCGTACATTCTCTGAGCGTTTTACCCACTTGGAGGAGGTCTTCTGCCAGCTTGCTGAGGCAAACATCAAGATCACGCCTCTTAGGTGCCACTTCTTTAAAAGATCAGTTGGAGTAACTAGGGTTTGTAGTGGACGCTTCAGGGCTTAAACCTCAACTGGCCAAGGTGGAAGCTATACAAAAAATGACTGCGCCAACCACTAAGGAGGGCATACAAGTATTCTCAGGGATAATGAACTACTACTGACGCTTCATCCCTAAACTCAATTGTATTGAGGGCCCGTTATTTGAGCTATTAAATAAAAAATGCTGTGTTCAAATAGACGAAATTCCAACAGTGCTCCTTTGACACCCTTTGGATGGCATTGGTCAGTGCGCCGGTGCTACAAGATCCAAATATTGATAAAGAATTTATTGTCCAGAAGGATGTATTCCTTTTCAGCGTTGGGGCGGTCCTGTCCTAAAAAGATGAGGTAAGGGAGGAGCACCCCGTAGCATAATGTAGTTGGAGCCTGAACAGTCATGAATGCAATTATACCATCACTAAATAGGAGTGCTTAGAAGTGATCTAAGTGTATAAGCAATTTAGGATGTATTTGCATGGTTTAAAGCTTAAAGATATAAATGGATCATGCGTCGTTACACTGGGATGCGGAATCTCAAGGATCTTGAAGGGTGCCTAGCCCAATGGGCCCTCAAACTGCAGGTTTATGACTTCAAGATCCTCCACCATCATGGAGAAAAACACCAGAACTCTTATTGCTTGTCCAGGATACCTACGATTGCAGTTATGGCAGATATGATTGACAAAATGTAAAACAATATGCTCAGAAGTAAGTATAACAATGGGCTGCCTCAAGTTATTAAAGCATTTAATGAAATGCGAGCCAATACCTTCCAGCGTAATGGAGAGTTGTATATATGGATTTGGAGACACGACGGTAAACTTCCTACAACCCTCAGCACGGCCCAGCATTATTATGAGCGCAAATAAGGCAGTTGGACATGGTGTAGTTCAAAAGATTTTGGAATTGTTGTGGCCTCATTATTACTGGGAAAGAATGAACTTTGATGTGCTTGAAACAAACTCTCGCTGCCACAAGTGCCAAGTGGAAAAGCCATTCCGCCAGAAGACCTCATACCTGTTAGTGAAACAGCATTTTGCTTGTCATACTGATTCCATTGATGTTGTTAGCTCCCTGCCAACGGGAGCTAACCAGTACAAGTAAATTCTAATGGCAATCGACCATTTGACCAGGTAGGTTGAAGAAAGGGCGATATGGAATTTGGGGGCAGTCACAGTGGCCAAGTTTGTAATGGAATGTATTATCCAGAAATATGGCTGCCCTCAGTTCATTCTTACAGATAATGGAACCAAGATTTACCTCGCACATCCTTTCAAAGTTTAATGAGCTAATGGGCATCTGCGGGGTTCTGATGACCCCATATCACCCCAAGTCTAATGGGATGGTTGAGCGAGTTAATGGGACCTTGGTAAACATACTCCAGAAATTGGTGATATATTGACCTTCCAGTTGGAGTTTCCTCCTTTCCAACACTGATTTTGCATACAACATTAGCTACCATTCTGCCACAGGGAAGAATCTCTTTCAATTGCTATATGAACGGCAACCTGCTCTTCCAGCACTACTGTATGCTTGTATAGAAGATACAGGTGGAATGTATTCACAATATTACTTGACTAATTTAGATGATACATTAATCAAGTTGCAACCTGAAGCATACTCCTTTCAGTTTGGCTAAAAATGTAGGGAATCAGGACGCTTTTTGGGAACGGTGTAGCATGCTGACACAGTTCAAGGATGGAGATCTGGTTCTGTTCTATGACCATCATGGGTTTGGTCAGAAGCACAAATTGGACAGTATATGGATTGGTCCATTTGAAGTTATTAAGAAAACAGGTGTTGATGCATATACTATCAAGGTCCCCACAAGCGGTGAGATCCTTAACTGAATGCATATGAAGTTCCTACAGGTGTATAAACAATAGGAGAATTATTGTCCAGTCAAGAATAAGTTAATGTTGAGATCCTGATATGACTTGATGATAAGCTTAAAATAGCCATGGCGAATTTTCTATAATCTGTTAAACATGATATATAGTTACGATTATTTATGCGCCTTGAAATGAGGCGATATTGGGTCAGAAAGGTTTTTTTTGGATCACCTCCAAATAAGGCTTTATGGTAATGTTATTTCAATGAACATTGAGTAGATCACCTCAAACTAAGGCAATAGGGAATTTAAGAATACCAAACTCTGCAGGATCCAATGAGAATACAGCAGAACTGAGTAGTTTTAGCCAAGGGAGCGGTATCAACAAAAGATTGCTGATATGTAAGCAAGATAGGACAATTAAAGGAGGAAATTTTAGTGTAAGTGAGAGAGCATAACAGAGATTAACTGCTATAAATATTATATTAAATAAATTGTCATCGGGAAATTTCTTTATTTATTATTTTTTAAGTTTGTTCCAAGGACTGGCAATCTCCAAAAATTATCCATTTGCTCAGTGGGTTCAACCATGTGCAAAATCCCTCAGCATATTTCAACCATATCGCCAATTTATATCAGCTTTAATGTAATCAATTTGAAATAGAGGGTGAATATCGAGATTGTTAAAGCCTGTGTTGAATCTTCAACAAGTTTGTTCAAGCTGGGAGATTCAATTATCAGTGAGCTTGATGAAGGCACTAAGATTATCCATCTCATATGACAAGGCCTCAATTGAGACTCTAGGGTCACGAGGGACTCCACCCATTTAAGCTTGCATCCCTGAGCCACTTTGCAGATTTGATCCTGTAAGGCGGTGAGGACTGTCAAAAGGTCCTCTATCCAAGAGTCATCAGGGTCACCAGGAGGATACACTGCGAGAGCAGAGGGCCCTTCTGGCCCCCTAGGCCCCTCAGGCCATTTACTTCTAGAGGCGATGTCATGATAGGCTAGATCCTGGTAGTGCTGCTGGAGATTCTGCACTATGTCCTTAACTTGATTGAGGCGTTGATTCCAGGCATCCTCAAGGAGTTGTACATTCTGACAAAGATGGTCCTAAAGGTAGTTATAAATTTCATTAACTGACACCATGAGTTGGTTGTGGTACTCGTTGACTAACTGTCAGGTATCAACAATGGCTTCTTAATTGTTGTGGATGAATGAGGAAGCCAAATTATAGAAATCAACAACGTGGGAGTGTAAGGTTTGTGTAATCCCCAGTTATTAGGAGGATTTGTGGTGGTACAACCTGATTACTTTTAGGAGGTGATATATGGCGGGATGGATAAATTCTTGAGATAGAGTTCAGTCCCCAAAGCTAATTCTTTTGCTGGTAGCAGAGACAAGATATAGAAATCCCGCATCATGGAAGGCACCAAAGAAGCACAGGAGCAACTGGAGCAGCTCTTACATGATAGATGTCATTTTTAAATTGCAGAAAATTTTCGTTGAAATTCTCACGTTAAAGTTAATACTGGCCACTGTCAACGGAAGATATAGTAAACTGGAAAGTGACCTGAAACTCTAAGCTCTCAGGCTTCATGGGAAGTACTTGTTATTGCGAGGTGCTTCTATCAAGTGATTCCTTTCAACTATTGCAGGTTAATTTTCTTGGCTGCTATCATTATCCTTTGCTTTTGATAGCCGTTTTCACTTGGACAGTTTGTGCCTCCTGTAGTGAGCACCACTTTTCTTGGCGTAACAGTTCTCTTGACTGATTCCAGAGTTTAAAATGGACTCAAAGCTGTAAATTAGCAGAGAGGTTGATAAAACGAAATGATGGGGCGAAATAGACTACTTTATTGAGTTATAAAGCGTCAACATTATAGGGCGTTTGGGGACTTGATGCCTCGGGGATCTTTGTGGCCCTGTATATCAGTATCTTTCACTGCTTTCTGAATTGACCACCTAGTCAATGCCCTCATTGTTCTGTGTCATCATCATGACTGCAGCAGTGCGGGGCTGTACCTCTCAAGGTTCAGGAAGCGTGGATGAGATTCCTGAAGGCGCCTCCATCAATTCTCATGCGTGTGATGCTTCCAAATCAAATCTCATAGCAGTGCCTTCAGGGTAAAGTTTCTTTCATGATAGCATGAGAGTCATACCATCTAGTACTAAAAAAGATAGCTTGAGAGCCAAATTAACAAGGCTTGATTCAGGAGTAGGGATTTAACTCGCTCATCATCTAAATCCCAACAAATATAACTATCTTTCTTTAAATAGAGTCAACCAAATGAGGAAACTCACATCATATGGACTGATTTTAATTTAGCTATCATCAGTAGGTATAAGGCATGTAATGGACTTTTTAGAAATTTCATCTGCAATGTCAGCTGCATACTCATTTCAGCTGGTATTTATATCAGGGCACTCTCTGAAATCAGCACTATCAGCCTAAAAATATTTTGGAGTTTTTGGGGTAAAAAAGGGCCTCCGTTGCTATAATTTTATATAAATAAAAGCTTTAGAAGAGTCTCTAAAAGTTCTATAGGTTTTATGTGTACTGGCGGTTTATGAGAAACTTGTTTGTTATCCTGGCAGCCTTTCTTTCCATTTGACATCAATTTTGAGTGATTTTGAAAAACAAGTCAATTTTCCACCACCGCCTCACTGCACTATTTTCAAAATTATGTCCTCAGATCCACCACCTGCTAGAATTTACCGCCCAACAGTAAAACGCATTTGGATTGGCTCTTCCAGTATGCCAAATACATCTGGCCTCTATGTCCCTCCAAGGGACCTAGCACTGCACCTTGATTGAGTCCACCCAACCCGCCCCCTAGCCCTGCCCTGGTCATTTATTTGCTTTTTCCTCCACATCAAGTATGGACGTCTCTTCCCATACAATGACAAAGCAATAATCGAGCTGGAAATGGCCACCTTTACACCATCAGGGTTTATCAACTTCCGCCACCTATAAGGGTTACTTTTATATTAGATTCCCTACTGAAGAGGATACAGATGCTGCAACAGCAACGCCCTTTATTTATAAAAACACACCCATTACCACCATCTGTACATGCTCTCCAATGATACCACGCTTGTGGTGACCTTTGCAAACCTCCCCTCACACCTTCCACCTCAAATACTCTATGAGGAGTTGAGATCTGGGCTGTCCACTTATGGCACATACCCCATCCTCCAATTATTATCCCAAGTGGTGCTGAGAGACTAGCAGCACCTCAGGCAATGGCCACCATTACCCCCGCCAGCTAAACATGGCCCAGCACATCCCACTGCATGCCTATATCCCATCCACACCAGACTATTTTTTTGTGCACGCACTGACAATGGTCACACAATTTACCCTCTCTGCTATAAATTACACCATATGAAAAAAGCATGTTAATATAATTCACACCCTGCGAACATGGCCAACTCCATCCATGAGGCCACACCAACAGTGTTTGAGTGGGGATTTTGGCTGCCCCCACTCACACAGGCCATGCACTTGAATCAGAAGCAAAATCTAGCACCTCAAACCCAAGTTGGCCATTTCACACCCATGCCAACCAAATCAGGTGCAGGCTTGGATTAATGTTCAATCCAAAAAAATCATCCACCTCAAACTTACCCAACCACAGCCAACTATTACTGAATCAATCCAAGTCAACCAAAATCCCTGGGACTTTGTTAGGATTTCCCTTATTAAGGGTAAAGCTTTCAATAAGTCTTAATTATTTAGTTATATTAACACAAATAATCTCTAATAACTAACTATATTATTAAACCTATATTATAATAGCTCTAGGATTATTATATGAAGCAACAAGCAATTAGTATCAATTGCATTAGACTTATAAACTAACAAATCAGTTAACGATTTAAATTACTCTCCAAGTGATCCACTGATGGGTTTAAGCAAGCTTGATGCATGACTTGAATTATTCCTGATTATCCTGATCTATCTGATCTTTAATTTATATATTAACCTTAATACTTTACTTAACCTCCATCTATTATACTTCCCTAGTACTATAAATATTACTATAAATTTTCATAATAAAGTAACTTTCCTTGCAGTAATATCTTCGCTTTGAAGTTCAATTGGTATATTGATATTTGGAATTTAGTGTGAAATCCAGCAGTTATTATATTCAGCCCACAGGAACCTCTGAACCATTGCCAACTGGTTAAGTTCCAACAATAGGGAATTTATTTGGACCTCTGAACATCTAATGCAGGTTAAGTCCTATATTATTTATATAGTGGATTTCAGTGTGACTTCCAAGAATGACCACAATCTTAAGTGAGCTTTGAAGGACCCAACTTAATTTATTATCGGATTCAGTGTGAATTATGAAAGACTTATTGGATGAAGTGACTAAATCTGGTGAAATTGTCCCACCTCCAGCTAAACCAATCTATCTAGAACTTTTTATGAATTCAGACTTTGATGCCCCATTCCCGCCCAAACAATATGTCCCCAAACCCAATGCTATCCCATATCAAAGCGACCACCAGCACTCTGAGGCCATGGAGGCCTCACCCAAAAATTGCCACCTTTGCAAAACTGTGGCAAATTTCGTTGCTGAATTTAAACAAGGGATGCACATCACCTAATTCCCCCAAAAACTTCCAGGTAGTTGCAAAAGAGGACACTGAACGCCTAGCTGAAACTGCCAACTCTGTCAAAAATGTTGCTGAACTGGCAGAATTTTCACCATCCACACGTGTAACCAGAGCTGACATCACAAAATTTGCCCAACTTCCCAAAGCCCACATAAAAACTGAACATCATGTGGACAAACTCATGGAGGCTATGATTCAGGCCCAAATTATCAGGTTCAATGAATATACACTCCGCCTCAACCCCTCGTCCAGAAAACACCCCAACCCCTTTGTTATCAGCATTGGTCCGCCTCTTCATTGATGAAATTGAAATCAATAAACCGCCTGATCCCCCCTCCCCCTCCAACAGGGAGGGATAAGTGGCTCACCGCTGTGCCACCTAGTAGGTTGTTTTCTCGTTTTTTTTACAATTCCTATTTCTTGTTTAGGGCGGTTGTTTTTATTTCAGTTATTTTGGTTTTGGAGTTTTTTTGGTATTGTCTGTCCCCTGGTCAGTTTTCCTCAGTTAAATAAAATCTGTTGTTATCCTGACCAGTTATAGGATTTGTACCAGTATTAACATAAATAAATCTGAGGTTTTTCAGAAGGGGTCTTTCCATTGGGTGACGATATAACCCTTTAGTTGAGTTAATCTTACAATGGTCAGTTTGATTATTATGCACTTTGATCAAAAAAGGTTGTCCATTTTGCTCACCATCATTACAAATTCTGATATCTAAACTAAAGTATTTTAAAGTCCAGAGCATAGCCTTTGCATGTGGGAAGTTAAACGTCTCTCATTGTTTGATGTACAAAATGGGAACGCTCCTATTGGACAGACTATTTAACTTTGCATTAGCATATAATATTTAATTTTTATATGAGGTACATTGGCCAGTGGATAGACACTACTGAAGATTGAATAGCATACAAAAATAAACCATACCAAATAAAAATAAATTAAAATTTCCAATTTGAATGGACAAAACACACAGGGGGGTGGAAGGCGAGTCGGTAAGGGTGTATGGCTACCAACCTGAAGGTTGCGTGTTCAATTCCCGCCCTTCGCACATTGATTGGGGTGCCAGCCAAAGGAAGCTATTGGCGGTTAGTAGGTCTAATAACACGAAAACCTTACCCATGACATAACCAGAGAAATTTGAGTCCTGATCCGGAGGTGGAAAAACTTTTTTTGACAGAGTTGACCCTGTTCAGGTTTCATGTTGTTTCTTTCTTTCAGTAATGTCTGTCTCCTGGTTGGCTTTCCTCAATTAAATAAAAAATGGACAAAACACACAAATCTAGAACACAACTAACCAGTTGTGACAGATGCAAACTGCTTATACCACCATGGCAAAATAAGAGGGGGATGGGAGGCTCATTTTCAGCCGCGTCTTCACCTAAATCAGGGCATGGGCCACGGAAGAGAGCAAGGGAGTCAGGGAATTGGTGGGATGCAGTTTAATGTCCTTGATGTGTTGTGTTGCAGAAAAACATACAGAATGAATTTTGGTGCTGAATATTTGACCAATTCTGTTTCAGCTTTAATGTGGGCATTGAGAAAGTTTAACAAGCCTGGCGATAGTGATGCAGGTAATTTTGGCTTTGGGATTCCGTGCTACCACTGCCACGTTCTGGATAACATAGTTGACAGCTTTGTGATATTGGATCAGTGCATGCTTACATGCGTATCAAGGGTGGGTGGATAATGGGAGGAGGGATACCTACTGCAAGCATTGCCACTGATTTGGTGACAGCTTTGTTAGGAGATGACGATATGGCTTGGCAGTCTCTTCAACTGAAAGCTGGTGGTCGCCGTGGGATGTTTTGGCATTTTTGGGGCGAATAAATGAGAAATAGAGTTTTTGTGCCACGTTATTAATAGGCAAACTTATCAATTTGGAGAGTGTTATTAATAATCTACCAGATTCAATACTTCAGCGAATAGGTCCAAGGATTTTGGTTGAACTGAATTGGGGAATTAACATATGACTGAGTTTTAGTGGTTTCATTGGGAAAGAATGGGATCAAACTGGGGTCCAAACAGGTTCTTATTTGGAGGGAGCATTTGGTGAACTGGGCCAAAAATGATTTTGATTGGTGGATGTGGCGTAGCTGCAGCAGTAGGATTGGAGAAGTTAAGTAGAATAGTTTCTCATGCCAGAAAAGGCGCAGGAGTGGTGGCAGATTAGAAGCTGGTGGAGGTTGGCTCAGAACTGGTGTAAGCTGCAAGGGAGGGGCACCTGCGTTTTGAGTGGTCCAACTTAAAACAGAATGGTCAGATAGTCCACCCTCCCTCAACGCAGGCCCATAATGAATGGTTAAGGACAGAAGGGCTGATAGCGTGAGGAGGGATTTACAATAAAATTTTGTAAGAATTGAAACTGATTGTGGCAAAAGCTTGCAGCAAGCAAGGCATGTGTCCCAATTGGGGACTACAAATTGTGCAATGGGGTTGGAGCCAAGTTATAAAATAGGCAATATGGTAAATTTTAGCTGGAAGAATTGCAAATGATTGAGCCCATTGAGCAACAGACAAATAATATGGAGATCTTTGGTCCAAAGAATTACTTTAATAAACTTATAAAATATGAGGCAATCACCTTAACCACACTACTTTAAAAAATTAATATAACTAGCAGATTCTTTCTGCTTACAATTCCTTCTTCCTACTATCCACAATTTTCTCTTTCCTCTTCAAAAGACCCCTTTATTGTCTTCAATCTGTCAAAAAAAACGAGATGGATTCCTCCCAATAATATCAGAATACAGGGGTGTCAGTTAGTCAGGAGTGATTGCTGGATAATTGCCTAGTTCAATATATTTTAAAGTTATATTTGCTGATTAGTGCTCCCCAGTTTAGGTAGGTTGAGCCCTTTTTGAAGTATTGGGGATCATCCCCAATAGTAATTTTATATAAAGGTCACCACCGCTGACTGATTCAAAAATGTAATCTAATTAATAATAATCATTTGTGTTTGGTGAAATCCTAGTTTGACGCTGACTGCCAAATTGTGGGTCATTGTGGGATTTTCCGATGGAAAGCCAACATATTTGTTATAATCATCTAATGATGATTTTGCTGTCCCAGATCTGAGTACCAGTGACTTATGCTGAGGATGCTCAATTAATTAACTAATCATTCAGATTCAGTATAATGCTAGTTTGATGCCAACTGTCAAATATAACTGATTGTGGCATTTTCCAGTGGAATGCCAGCGCATTTGTTATTAATTGTCTGACTATGACTTTGCTGTCCCAAATTGGAGTACTGGCAACTTATGCCAAGGATGCTTAAAGTTATTTATAATAATTTAATTTATATATGGCTGACCGGTGATCATGTTGAGGATGAGCCAACCCAATATTTGGTGATTGGGCTTAGCGGAATGGGAGAATATCATTACCATGGATGACTGACAATTGGTTGAAGTTACATCTTGGATGGCCAAGGGGTTTTTTATGGGCATAGTAGCCTTGATTATAAATATTGATCTTTCCCTACATATAAAAATCTCTCTTTCACCCACCTTTATTTATTTGAAGTAGCAAGAGCCACTAAAATAGGTAGGGGTGGGACTGGAATTCCCCAAGGCAGGTGCGGGGTGATGCGCCTGGAGTGGCTGACGCTGTAAGCTCCCATACCTCAGCCCTACAAGGAATCCATAATGGGAACCCGGCCAACCGGCCACCAACAATAATGGGATGATGGCCATCAGCCATGAGGGTGGTGCAGCGTGGGAGTGCCATAGCCCCCAGGATAGGGGATGGACTTGCTGGGGTACACCCAAGAGGGGCTGGGGCTAAGGCAAAGTTGTTGGTATGCTGAGTTGGTGTGTTGTATGTGGGCTTGTAGGGGATTGGTACGCTTATGAAGGCTAAACAGAAAGGGTCAGTCAGTATCCATACTGGTTGTCCTGGAACACTAGCAGAGCCCATTATTGTTGGAAAAGTGATTTTCCAACACCATCCCACTCATATCTTCATTGCTTAAGTCAGTTTTGACCCTTTGGCTTAGCTTTTAATCATTTTCAAGGACTTATCTGGTTCTTCCTCATCATTGAGGCTTTGGCGGAATTCACTAAATCTGCTTAACTAATATCACCTCTATTGACTCGCTTCAAGTTGACATAATTGACTATTCAAATATCTGAAGCTCCCTTCAGCAGTTAAAATACAATCCACTGAACTAAAAATAACGTATTAGCCAGTCATACCAATTTTTCTACACTACCCCTCCCCTTGAATGGATGATAATTCCCTTACTGTTTATAATGCCGCAGGAACTAAGCGTGAACTCAGTTGATAATCTGACCACCTGCAGGTTTCTTAATGGTATAGGCGTCAATTACAGTCTTCTTAATATTCTCAAATGTTCCTGTCCATATGTTCCAAGCTTGTTCTTACTTCCAAAACCATGCTGGTCATTAAACAAGATACAATCTCCTACAATGAACTGTAGAGACCGCTATGTCTACATTGTTCAGCCACCTGATCATGAATCACCTTGTATAAACTGATGGAATAATCTTCAGTTTGAAGTTTTATCAGCGTGTCTGTTAAGTTAGTTAGATAGAGTTGTGACTCTACTCTGCCAGTGTCCTCTACACAGGAATAAAGTAAAGTGCTAATCCAGATATCTTCCACAAAGCAATTGGAAGGGACTTTTCTCCATCAACAAATGATAGCTAATATTTTAAGCAAAGACAGCGGTGGATAAGAGGTACTCCATTCTAAGGGGCGATCTTTAACAAGCTTGTGGATAACGTTCACCAAGGTTCCGTTGACCTGTCCAATCATCCCATTGGAGTTTAGGGTGGTGTGGTGTAGTTAAGACCCCACAGATTGCTATTAGTTCATTCAGCTTGGGAAGTACATGAGAAGTGACATTTTCCTCATTGTCCATAAAAATAAACTGCAGATAGCCATGTCATTGTATTACACACTCCATTATAACTTGGCAATGGTAACGGCCTTAGATCTCTGATCACTCTTACTTCCACTCACCTGGTCAAGTGATCTATTGCTATTAGCATATACTTGGAGCAGTTTGCCCCAGGTTTCAGAGGCCCCACCACATCAAGAAAACAGTGTACCATGCAAAATGGGGCTTAACCAGCTGGTAGGTAGTTTTCTTGTGGGAAGGTTTCTCCACTTGACACTGGTGACAACAAGAAATCATCTTGAGCATGTCATAGTGCATGCTATCCCGGTAGTAATGTGGTTTCAAAAACTCCAATGTTTTCTGCAACCCCATGACCTAATGCCTTGTGTGCATCCCAAATAATTGCTGGCCTGGAAGAAGGTTTTAGGAATTATTGCTTCAATTCCCTAATTTTCATATAAAGTTCCCCATGGCGCAAGTAGGTGTCTCGTCTAAGAACATCCAGCGCTTTCATCACCTGTGGCAGCTCATAATGGTATCTGATATTAATTATCTTCCTCATACAGAATGTCTGCCAAATCTGCCATAATGGTAACTGCAGGAAATTGTAAGAGAATTCCGCATTCATATGTTTAGGCCCAGCCAGTGTACTATCTCAAAGTCATAAGCTTGGAGCTTTAGTGACCATTGCATAAGCCACCCTTTGGGTTCCCAAAGATTCTGCAACCAATTTAAAATTGCATGATCCGTTACCACTCTAAATTTACTCCATGGAGGTATAGCTAAAAATGTTTATATGCATATATCACTGCTGTCAAAAATTAACCAGATGGATTCCACCCAATAATATCATAATTAGGGGTGTTGGTTAGTTGGGCGTGATTGATGGCTAATCGCTTAGTTTTTATTATTTTAATGTTATAAAAATGTTATCCATTTTAGGTGTGGCGGATTACTAGTTTGGTGCTGACTGCAAAATTGTAGGTTTTTTGACTTTTCTGGCGTTAAGCCGATGTATCTGTTTACAGCCATCTGACAATGATTTTGCTGACTTAAATCTAGGTTCAGTGGAATCTTATCCTAAATCCAACTGCCATAAAAAATGATTATGGGATTTTCCGGTGGAAATCTGAAGTATTTATTAGCTATTAACTAATTATGTATTCCTGCCTGATTTGGAGTACCAGCGACTTATTCTAAGGATGCTCAAATTTATATTTATATTAGAAATTTATATATGACTGACTGGCGACTCATGCCAAGGATGAGTCAACATAATATTTGGTGAACATGATGAGTGGATTGGAAGGGAATTGGTACCATGGATGAATAACAATTGGCTAAAGTTCTGGCTTGATTGCCGATGGGTTGTAATTAGATGAATTATCCTAGGGCATAAATAGTCATCAAACCCTTTCAAACAAATTTCTCTCTCTTTCACCCACTTTCCTATTTATTTGAAGTAGCAAGAGCCACTAGAGTGGATAGAGGTAGTACTGGAGATCCCCAAAGAAGGTGCAGGGTGACATGTCTGGAGTTACTGACGCTGCCAGCTCCCATACCACAGCCCTATTAGAAACCAAAAGGAACCTGCCAACTGACCACCAACAATGATGTGCTGCTGGCTGTCAACATTGAGGGTGGTGCAGAGAGGGAGTACCATAGCCACTAAGGATGGGGGATGGACTCGCCAGGGAACTCCCATGATGGGTTAGTGATTGGTCATGAGGGTGGTGCAGCGCAGGAGTGCGATGGCCACCCAGGATGGGGATGGACTCTCTGGGGCAGACCTGAGATGGACCATGGCAAAGGTAAAGTCGATGGTTTGCTTTGTTGGTGGGTTGAACGTGGACTTTTAGGAGGTTGGTACTCCTATGAAGGCAAAACAGCAAGGGTCATCCAGTCTCCATACTGTTTGTCCTGGCACACTGGCGGATCCCACTGTTTATAAAAACAATTTTCTGACAACTGCTAAGCACTTTTGCTCAGTTACAGTGTAATTTCGTCCATGGCAATTTAAGCTTTAGGAAAAAACGTGACAGGTTTCTCCACACCATCATCATCCTTCTAGGATAATACTGCCCCTACACTGGAAAGCGTAGTATCCATTTGCACAATAAATTCATTTTATAATTAGGGTATCACAAAACTGGTGCACTAGCCAGTGTGGTCCGCAAGACATCAAAATCATTTTGACAACATTCATTCCAATAAAAGGTTGTGTTTTTCTTCAATAGCTTAAAGAGGTGAGCCCCAATATAGCTGAAGTTGGGAATGAACCACCTTTAGTATTTGACCATCCCCATAAACACCTTGATACCCATTTACCACCTGGCTGAGTCATCTTGCATATAGCTTCCACCTTTGCCAGCTGAGGTTTAAGCCCTTTGGAGTCTACAAAATCGAAGGTATTCCAATTGCTCCTTAAAAAGCACTTTTAGCTTTGTTTTTATGTTGGCTTCAGTGAGTCAGCAGAACACTTGTTCCAAGTGGTCAAAATGCTCCTTGAACGTCCACAAGGACACATTGATATTGTCAAGGTAAACTATAACGCAGGACAGCTTCAAGTCACCTAAGATAGTGTCCATAACCCATCGGAACATAGATGGAGAGTTACATAACTCTTGGGGCATACGCATAAGCTGAAATAACCCTTTAGAGGTGATTATGGCGCATTTCTCCTATTCCGCCACAGGCAACTCAATTTGCCAATATCCTGATATCTAGTATATGGCAGAAAAATAGTTAGCACCTCTCAGACATCTAAAGCTTCATCAAAGTTGTGAAGCAGTTATGAATCTTTTTTGTGATATTAAGCTTCCTGTATCAATTACTAGTCAGTTGGTACCATCTTTCTTAACAGTAGCACTAACAACGCCCAGGGACTCTTTGATGGCTCTACCATCCCTTGTACGATCAATTTATCTACCTCCTCAGATACAACTTCTTACACAGCTTTGGAGCAACGGATAGGCTGTGATCAGTTAAGCGGATGATCTCCCATATCCATTTGATGCACAACTCAACGTGCGCACATCAAATTTTGGTCATTGGAAGTAAAAATGCCTCAGATTTTTCAAGCAGGGCCATTGCCCACTGTTTCTATTCTTCTGACAGCCCAGTTAGGGCCTCACGTGAAACCACGGTTATTCCACCAGATGAGGATTTTACCAGTAAGCCAAGGTCTTCCCAAGGACCAAAGTCGTGCATATGAACCTCATTAACAGGAGTCAAGTGCAGATAAGACACCACTAGGTGCCTTTGGACCGTCATCAACTCCTTCTTTAGTTTTGCTATCATTTTTTTACTTCTCCCTGCCCTGGTAACAGTAGTACAAGAGCCACAAGGGGTTTAAAACTCGATTATTGGTAGGGTCCCATAGTTTCATCATACAGCCCTTTGGGAGGTTCTATTTTGATCTCCGTCCCTACTATGAACTGATGCCTGGAAGGTATACTTAAAGCATTTGCAGTATGTAGTGGTTTTCTGTCATGTTCATAAATCTTGTTAGGCAGAGCTCTGGCCATTCGCTTCATCTGCCAATATTGAACAGGAATCACGCCATCGCTATATGTGAGATTAAATTGACGGAGTGGATGGGGTCTTTTGATAATCTGTTGGAGGTAAAATAGAGGGGTATCCGTTGCCCCACGATACTAAATGTTTCTTCCGCCATATTAACCACTGCCATGTATCGCCTCATGAACATGGCCCCAAACAGCATGTCGTAATTATTATTAGGCAGAACCACTGCCAGGGCGGATGAACCAACTAAACCAAAACTCAAAGGCAACGCGCTGTAAGCACTCTCTGACACAGTGCTCTGTGCCCCCATGTCCCATAAACTACTCGATGCTCCACATCAGGCTTCAGTGGAAGCTTAGCCACAGCTGGGTGGATGTTATACTACTGGAGCACCAGTATCTATAATTGCTCAGATTTTTGTATTTTCTAAAAATTATCACAGTATGCACACTCTGAATAATAAGAACCATTGGTGTTTGTCACATGATCATCCAAGGGCTTTTTGTTAATAAGCAAAGTGATAATACCAGTGCCAACATGAGGATACTCCTAAACTACTTTCTCTACTGACATTGCAACATTCACACCCTCTAGTGCGGCAACATCTGTTGAAGGTCTGACTTCTCCTGTGACGTTATGCTCAAGGATATGACAGGTGTACAGTTTTTGTGCATCTTGTTGATACTCTGAGTCTGTATTCGTCCTGTCTCCCTCCAGAGGGGAGTCTGGGGTATTGCTGAGGGTTTGTTGGTATAATAAATTGTTGGGATGAGTACTGGGGATGACACAAAGGGTCTTGTTAGAATTATCAGGGACAAATAAACTTGGATCATCGGAGGTATAGCGTCCCATCTTTTTCTCCACTAAACTTTTTCCCTGTTCAGTCAGGTCTGGTGGTAATTCATAGGCATGCAGTTTTCTGGGGCAGTTAGCTGCATAATGACCTCTTCAGCTGCAAGAGAAGCAGGATTTGTATATGGCTTATGTCTCTGCGTCACCCTTTACAACCCAGTTCAAAAGTTAACTAAGAATTTGTAATTCGATCAAGGACAAGTTGGGTGACCATATGAGATGGAAAGGACCTGCCAAAGTGTTGAGTGTTAAAGTATTATCCAACAGATTATAGCACAATTGGTGTGGTCATTTTTTGGAGAGGATTTGGTAATGTTTCGGGGGCTTTTTGTTCCATGTTAAGCGCATTAAAAGTGTTGGATAACTGATTTAAATAGTTAATGATTTACATCTTTCTTTTTCTTTGATAACTAAATCAAAGCCAAATTTGGATTTTTTCAAAAAAATACAAAAAGGACTGCTCAATCAAGCCAAAACTTACCAATGTCGATGCAATTGATGCCTGCTGCCCTGGCTTGGGGTGGTGCACCACCATCTGGCATTTTTTGACTGCCACCAAAGCGCCTGGGTTGGCTCTGCTAGCCCTCCCAATGCTACTGGGCGTTATGTCCCCCAGCAGGACTTTTCCTACCACCTTACAAGCTTCCCAGTGGCTCTCTGGAGCCCTTTGGTGCTCCCATGGAGAAATTTGTATTTCAGCCTTAAGATCAAATATGGAATTTTTTCCCATATGCAAGCATGGCCATCATTGAGATGGCCACAGCAGTTTTAAATCCGCCTAATTTATTGACTTCTGCCCCTTTAAGGGTAATTTGATCTTGGCTTCCATTCAGAAGCTGATACAGAAGCAGTATCTAGGCTGCCAATTATTTAGAAAAAAATTCACATCCCCACCATTCAAACCTGGCTCCCAGATGAGGCCACTTTGGTGGTCCAGTTTGCTGAGTTTCCCTCCCATTTCTCCACAAACGCCTCCACCATGAGCTCATGGAGGGTTTAGCCATTTGTGGCGCAGACCTCGTTTTTCAGTCATGGTTCCAAATGGTGTGGATCATCTGGATGGGCCTCATGCCTTTGCGATGATCCACCCATTTCATCACAATACCCATCTCACAATTTCACCCTGCACTGTGATCAGATCCACCCCTGATCACCCATTCTGGGCACACATCAAAATTGGCCACACCATTTGCCCCTTGTGCTTTGAGCTTAACCACTCAAAGTGCAAGTGCCCCACAGTTTTGGCCTTTACCACTTCCTCTGCTCATCCCTTGAGCGTCAGGCCCACTGCCATCTCCCCCAATTTTTTGAATGGGGCTCAATACTCCCACCCCCAACCTCAGGGCAATTTGGCGCTTCTCCAAAAGTGACAGCCAGTAAAACAAAAATTCAAAAAATTTGAATCAAAATTTGACTGGAATACATAATCCTGAGTCTATGGCAGAATCAGTTTCAGCTGAGCTGCTGTGGTTGACAGTACATGGCCAATCTTCTCCTGCCACTGCCCCAATTCTGGTGACTGGTTGAGTGCTGGATGAATCCAATCCATTTGAGGCTCTTGAATGGATTGATGAGTATGAATGGCTGTACCAAATGAAGCCAGAAAATGCTTTGGGGGAGTTTTGTTGACCCTCCTGATTTTCATCACCGCCATTTTCTCTATTGAAACGGTTTTCTTATTTATAAGAATATCAATAAAATGGCATTTGGGACTGCAGTTTCCCCTTCCAACACCCTACTTTGCCAGCAACTTCATGGGGCGATAGAGCCCTTTGTTGAGGGTATTCCTATCCCCAATTCTCCTCATGATTTTGAGGAAGATGCGAAGTATGAGAATGAGGAGATTGCTTTTGGTGCAAGCCATGCTTGCATTGAAGCAGCAAAAACTTCTATTTTTGACCCCAATTATCCCAAACCCTGCTGGCGTATCAAGTCATTCACTTGTGTACCTGCTCTCATCACTTTCTCTGAGCATCAACTTGCTCAATACATTAAAGCATGGATACTGCCGGCCTCATAAACAAAGAAACCCCATTAATGTACCTCCTTATGCTTCATTTCGCTGATGCTCCTACCCTGATGTTGTCCACCATGGTCTGCTAGCTAAAGTGAACACTGGACAAAGGTTTCCCCAAAGCTTCCTCACCTTCTGATATGGCTTCCTAGGTTGTTAGCTGAGGTGCCATATTAGGTTTTTTATTTCTAATAATCCCTTTGTTTGGCCCATTTGCAAATGAAGATGCGTGGCGGCTCCCCCTTTTTGGGAAGGGAACCACTACTGCTAAAAAATAGTTAATAATTTGCAATATTGCTGCACCTTTTTTGATAATGGGGGCCATAGCATTATACAACTCCTGATATGGCTTAACAGCCGCCATCACATTGCAACATCCTCATTGGTCAAGATATTGCCCCACTAGCATGTGGGCTTCAGACATAATTTTCTCTGCAAACTCCACCAAAGTCTCCTTTTGTTGAAATTGTAATGTTAGAAAATTGGCCTTGCGCTGTGCCATCTTTGTCACACCCCCAAACAGGCGGAACAAATTTTCTTCACCTCCTGATATTTTATGGTACTATTCTTAATTTAACATATAACTTTGTCTGCACTCTCAACATCTAGTGCGGAAAACAACAGTTTAGCCTTAAGCCAATCTGACATCCCATCTACTGCAATTTAAAACACTTGAAAAATTCGTGTATGTTTATGTTGCAATTAAATGGGGGCAACTTGTCACTAAATAAATTTTATTCTTTAGAAAAACTATTCAATTTACGCTCTGCACAGTGTAGCCTCTCTGTAGTGTCACCCAAGTGGTTAGCAAGTTGGCTGGCTTGGCAACCGACCAGGTGAAGTTGGTGGAAGGCCTTGTCAAGATGATCCATCATACCCTTGTTTTCTTGAAAAGCATTTTTGCATCTAAAGTAGTGTATCCAAGACAAGCTTAAGTTCCGCATATTGGGATAACTCAATAAACTGGGACAGTAAACCATCAAGTTGAGCCTGCTGCGCCATTGCTTGGAGAATATGAAGCTTTTAGAGTTTTGATCTATGGGCCCCCTGTAGTGAGCACCACTGTTATGGAATTGGTAATATGGTAAATTTTCGCCAGAAAGGTTGCACAGGGTTGAGCCCACTGAGTAACAGACGCACATATGGAGATTGTTGGGCCATGAAATGAACTTAATAGACTTATAAAATATGAGGCAATCTCCTCAACCACACTAATTTATTTAGATTAATATAACCGCAGATTCTTTCTGCTTGCAATTCCCTCTTCCTACTATCCACCCTTTTTCTCTTTCTAATTCAAAAGACCCCCTTTCTTGTCTTCTCAAACCACTCACATCTTCGTCACTTTGGTCAGTTTTGACCCATTGTACTAGCTATTAATCATTTGCCAGAACTTGTCAGGTTCCACCCAATCATTGAGGCTCTGGTGGAATTCACTATATTTGCCAAACTAATATCACCTCTAATAACTTGCTTTGAGTTGACATAATTGACTATACAAATTTTGAAGCTCCCTAAAACAGTTAAAATACAAATTTCTGAACTAAATATGAATTATCATCCAGTTATAACAATTTCTTGACAAGCCTAGGCTGCCAAATCTTCCATCAGCTTCTGATGAAACACCGCAGGGGGAAGGTGGGTGGGCAAAAAAGCAAACTGAACCACCATATTGGTGTCTACTGGGAGCTAAGTGTGTTTGTGGGGATAAAAGCGCCTTTTAAGACCAGGGTCACTATTGCTGTAGTGTAGCGTCATCTTTGCATGTAGAGCCAAGGGCAAAATACCCTTATAGGGGAAGAAAGTGATAAAATGGAGGGTTGCATAACCACCTGTGCAATTTCAATAATGGATTTGTCCACATATAAGAACAATTTCCCATACATTACCTTAAGGATGAAAAGCGTATTAGACCGGGGAGCATGAGTGAGCTATGAGGCACTGCCTGGGAATGTGAGATGTGTCAAGATCCTCAGGCATGATGAACTGACTTAAGGATTTGTCAAGACTGGATGAACCAGTCCAAGAGCGTTTTACTGCCAGATGGAAAACGCTGGGGGAATTTTGCTGCTTCCCACATTGGAGAAGCTTATTGTGAATCAAGGACATCAGGGGAGAAAATGGCGGTAGAGATTATAGGCTTTAGTTTTTAACATAACATAACTTTCTTAAACAAATCGCTTGGAAGTTATGCCAAGTGGAATGAATTTTACATTTACATATTCTTTTCAGGTGTGTTGTTTGAATTTGTGGCACGTTCTTTGGAGTATATGCCACCATTTTCCTCAAAATTCTTCAACATTTTGGATTTTTTCACCAAATTTTATTGTTTATTATCTGAATATCCCAATTCTAATCTGGAATCCAAAGTAAACCAATTGATATTTTGGCACAATAGCATTTTGTAATAGTTTTCACATGATCAAAATCAGGGGATGTTCCCTAATTGAGTATTAGATTTCATTTACTGGTAGATGATTCATTTGGTAAAGTTACTTCTTGCAGTTGGAGCACATTCTTATGCATAAATTGTTGTTCTGGTTCTGTTGATTTTTGATGGCTAAGCCCCATTTACGCTCAATCATGTTCTCAAATACAGGACGTTGGATTAATTCCGCCGCATCCTTACCCTGTGTCAGCTGGCGTCTCAGAAGGCTCATCAAAAGTAAACCAAAGGACCTGAGTAGCAAGCTCTGCTGTGCAGTGTTAGTATTTTTATGCTGTACATTGTACTAATGGTTGTCAGGTTTTGTTCACCTGGTTTTGTCAAATTAAAAAACCTCTCAGCATTAATTATGGGGTTATTGGCAACAACATTTTAGATTAGGCCTAGTCATTAATACTTTCTGCTTCAGGAGCAGTAGACATTTTCCTGTTGTTGCTTCTTATCCATGAAGGATTGGTGGGTGGGTGCCCATTGTCCCTTCAGCAGTTTGTAAATATTATTTTATGAATAATTTAAAAAAGCTATGCTGGGTTGTTTATCTTTTAACGCATGGCTTGCTAAATGTTTTATCCTTTTATAAATTGATGCTAGGTAGTTCCAGTTTGTCTTCTCTACAAGGTGTAGTTAGCTGTTACCCTTTTTTGGGACATTTTTTCTGAACTAGGTCCGGTTCACTTTTTAATCACAAATTTAATGTTTACTAAAAAAAGAAAGATTGTCAGGAGTTTATTTGACTGAATAATAAGTCCCTGCTCACATTTAGCTAGCCTTAACTCTATTCACCACTGCAACAGTAACGATGCAGTCTATTATTATAATTAGACAGCTGAAAAAAGTTAATCCCCAACGAGATGATAAGTTAAATTCTGATGACACCTTTGATGGAAAAGTGGGGAGTTCATGCCACCACACCAGCAAGTTAATGCAATTTATTCTAATGATTTGAGACAAGGAACCCACTCATCTGTCATATCTGCCAGTGAATAGCTAAAATATAGTTTGGAGTCCTGTTTGGACTATTCACAATAACTCATGTATACAAAATATTTATTTTGAAATTGTCCAAGTTTAAAACAAGAGCTATAATCTATTGCCAAAAAATATGATGTGATTGCAAATAGCGCCAAAATGGTAATTAACTAGGTAACTCAAGTTCAACCCAGTGGAATAACTACACTTGAGCTACAATAAAACTTAGACGCCACTTTGAGAACTTTCAGAAGTAGAGATGGTAATTACACAATAAGCAACAGCAGCAAAGCTGACAGGAGAATAAAAGTGTAGACAATGATCATGTGACAGTACCATGCAAAGTGTTTCAGTTATTAACTAGGATTGCTTTTACTGAGTTTTTCTTATTGATCTGATTCTGAATGGTTGCAATTTATAAAATATCACCTTGATGAAATAATGGCTATATAACCTGAGCGCATATATGCCAAAGTTTTTGTAGTGGTGATCACTACAGAGGCTACTGATACAACCATTACCTCTCTTTCAACTCATTTGGACTAATGAGACCTCACACAATCATGTCCATTCTCCCTCTCGCGCTTCTATTAAGTTTATATCCAACTCATAGACTAACACCTGTTCTACCTTTTTAAATAAGTGTCAGTGACTTTGACCAGCTTTGGAGATATCTATGCAGATAAAGGACAGTTGTCCAAAAATATTCTTGCTTAAGATCCCCCAAAACATTTGGACGCTGCAGTTAATTAAGCTGCAATGCTCACTGAAGTTATAAAAGCATTTGATAACACTTTTTAACATAGCTTGTGATTCAAATTGTGAGCTCAAGGTTATCTTGGGTAAATGGATGATGTTCTAAGTCAAACCTTCTTCCTGAAAAGCAAATTATAAACCAAGAGGTATCACCATCTATGTGCCACCAAAATATTGGTGAACTAGTAAATGAGCTAATGGAGCTGCTACGCCTGTGTAGCAATCATTGGGAGACATAATCTTCAGAGGAGTAACTAACATATCAAGAAAGTGAAGGACATGACTTTAAAATGATGACACTTATAGAATTAGTAGTTCATTTTCCCCTGGCAAAGATCCCATTTACTCACCGCAATGCCTGTGCTTCTGGCGTTGCAGACCCACCCAACATGCCCAAAACTGGAAGTAAGAAAGATGTTTCAAAGCCGCATAGTTTAGTAGTTGACATACCAACTCGCTTTAACCAATTTCCTTATTTATTTAAAAAAGATCCATGGATTCTTTGGACAGCTTGAGTTGGCCATAGAAGGAGTTCCATAATGACACAAGGTGATATTTCTAGTCTTTACTCTTGAAATAAAAATTGAAGATCAGGTTACTGCTAATTGTGGATGACTCAGTTTCCTACAAGAGAAGTCAGACAAAATGTGCTGAAGTTTTTTGAGGGGTGGAGAGGATAGTCCAACGCAAGGCTGACTTCCTCTCCATCAGCTTACAACGCCACGAGAACCTCCCTAAATTTACTTATTGGTTTACCTAGGAAGCTCATGTGTTGATAGGAGTGTAGCCTTAATTGAAGACAATGTTAGTATAGCCATAATTTAAGCTCTATGGCCAAACCAAGAGTTCCACATTGCTTTGGCTCCTGTCCTACAAGGGAATGTACCCATAACCATTATGACTGACTATCTTTAGAAATTTGCCACTACACTCTGGCCCTAAATTCTGGGTCAAGAATCTAATGTTCTCGCTAACACTGAGATGCCTCATCAGAACTAAGTCTAGTTCATTCAAATTCCCCAATCCTGAACATCCACTTGCCTCTTGAAATAAAGTTTTTCCCATGTGAACTGTTACTACTGCAAGAAAGGACCACTATGTGTGATACTGTCTTAAGAAGAAATGATTGTGCGTGGTGTGACAAGAAACTAATGCCTAGGAAAAAGAATGGGCAATAGAGGAGGCACCTTCGCTTCCACTGTAATAACCACACTTGTTTCACACCAACAAAACAAGCCTTCCCCAATGGATCCAGTTCCCCAACAAAATTTTTACAATGTTTATATAGTCACTAAAAACCAATTGTAAGATTTCATTTGGACAGACAGACACCACAGCAAGTGGAGAAAAGCCCTTTAAAAGAAATATGTATTTTTTAAACAAATCTTAATCTTTTACAAATCTATCCAATGGATAATTGTATTGTCATTGGAGATAAATAAGTGTTCCAAATTTCTGAGATCTGGCTAGCCTGGAAGGTGAATAAAAATTAATTGCAAAATTCCATCCAGACAGAAAGACACCACAGCAAGTAGAAAAAAGTTTTAAAATGCATTTGCTGCAACACCTCACTTGCAATCAATAGAAATAACCAAATTGGAGCTCTGTCACAAGATATAAAAACTGCATCTCCTCAGCCATCAAGATAAGCCTTTTTTGATAAGTAAAGATATTCTATGATAATACTAGGGCCCACCTCATACATAAATTCATGAAATCTTTCATTACTTCTAACCCCACTTCAGACGTTTACTGTATCATATGCTCTCATAATTGACATACATTAGAGACCCACTCTCAATTTGGGACCTCAACCCAGGGGATCAGCAGTGGTTTGAGGAAAAGAGAAACTAACTCAGACAAAACTGAGATTCTCCGCCAATTGCTTATTTTTTGAAAGGGACAAAGGTTATTCCCTCATAAGGCATAATCACAAAGTATTACCCACACAGAAGAAATGACTCTGTACACCACTAGGCTCAAAAGGGCCAGAAACGCTCACATAACAGAAAAATGTAACTCTTTTGGATGTGCCTACTGCATATTACTGTGGTGAAGATCAAATTTGGGAAGCCATTAACACAAGAGCACCAATTAATATTATATCTTCCAGATGGCCGCTAGGCTACATTGACATGAAAATCATACACAAGAAAGAATATGGCACTATAAGCTCTGAATGGATCTTGTCTGAGGGTTCTCACAGGTTTACCCCTTCAACTTGTCTCATTCATTGTTACAGCGCTCACAATAGTGTTATCCAACCAATGGTACAACTTGTTGATTTATACAACATTCATGTGAAAATTCAGGACCTCTATCAACATGGCAATAAAATGTTTAAAATATTAGGCAACAGATCCCGTTCTACTTCACACCTCATAGAATAACTGAGGACGACCATCTCATTGCTCTTAGGAGTCCAGCATGTCAACATAAGGCATTCCTATCTGAAGTGTCTGTCAAATGCCAAAGACATCCAGTTTAACCAACAATTACCCAGAAACCTAGAAGCACATACTGTCCATGATGCAATTAAGGCATACTCCAGCAGCCCAGAAAGAAAAAACATATACCATGATACAGAACTAGTTTAAGCTGCTGAGCCATCACAAAAATTGAGATTTTTATGTGATAGAGGAGTTCTCCATTGATAAGTACAACTTTGAGTACCTAAAAATTGGGTGCATCACCAATGAAATTCAAGAGGAATTCCTTTGTAAGTATATTCTAAGAACAAAATAATAGATATAATTTAACATTTTAACTTCAAAAACTTGTCTATATTTTTCTTCTAATTTTACTTTTATACCTATCTTTTTTTGACTTTTTATGAAAGGTAAGTCTATATAGATCATCCCCTTCACCCCCTGAGGCACATATGCTGGTGATATGTTACCTTTCCTGGTCACAACATTACCAAACCTAAAGCATGTAAACCCTCTCTTAACCCCACATCTCTTGATATACCAATGACATACTACGAGCGAAGAGGCTCTTAAAAGCCAATATAATGTGAACTGAGGTGCTCATTTTATAGTCAAAGGGAAATGACTGAAAAGGGGTTTTGAACAAATAAGCCATCGCTGAAAGTTTACCAATTTTGATCTGTTCACTACCTCTGCAGTGGCAATACAGCCTATTTTTAATTATAAAACTGAGGAAAGGCAATCTCCGCTGAAATGGCAAGTTAAAGATAATCTTATGCTAACACAATGGAAAACTAAAGAAAATATGCCTCTGTGATATCAAGTTATTATAGTATTATAATGGTTTGAGCCAATAAATCCGCTTAATTGTCAGATCTGCCACTGAATGTCTGAAAATGGAAGTTCATCTTATATAGAATGTCCTTGATGACTCAGATTAATGATTAATACTCATATGAAAATGACCAAGTTGGAAGCCAGAGCAACAATCCTCAGCCAAAAAATCAAGATGGTTTCCAAATACCTAGCGTTAAGATGGCAAATAGCTAGGTGACCTAATACCAACCTTAATAAAATAACTGCAATGGGACGTTGATGTAATTTTGATGCTAATTTGAGAATAGCCAGAGGGAGAGATTGTTATAGCGCAATAAGAATCAGTAGCAAAGCTGACAGGAGAGTAAAAGTAGAGATGGTCCTGCAATGGGACCAAGTAGTGCAACTCTGCTGATAATTAAAGATTGCTTTACTGTGTTTATTTTTCCATTATAATGATTATAACGACTATCTAATCTCACATTGCTACTCTGTTATAATAGTGGCTATAGAATCTTAAATGCCTGTGTCATGAAGACAGCAAGTTAATATTAGACCAGCCTGCCAGTTTGAGTGCTGAAGCACACAAATGACAAGCCAGAATTCCAGAGTATTGCTGCTTGAGCAACTATTATTAAAACAGGAACAAATTTTATCAACAGGTGCCAGAGGACCATAGCTGTGTATAGGAACCTAGTGACAAACCAGGAAAACATGGGCCCAGAGCTTGGGGGTTGTTGAAATAGTTGGGTTGGAAAAGGTGTTTTAAATTTCATAATAAGGTTGGGCATTGAAATTGAGATTTTAATAGAAAAGTGAAAGAGAAAAAATGACCAATAATTTCCTCAGTGTGATATGACTGATTACATAGTATTTAATTTTGGAAAGCTTGTTAAAGCACAGGATTGGGGCCCTCAAATTTTGACCTAACCTGGCAAATTTTTGAAGGAGGGGGAAATAGCAACTTCATTCTGAACTGACATCAAAGGAATTGGCGGCAGGCTGAGTTACTATTGGTTTGGCCTTGAATGCCTGACTCAAGACTTCTTTGTGTTTCTGACAGTTAGTGCAATGGCATCTGGCCTGATAGGCAATGGGAATCCCCCAAGCCACCCCATATAGGGGCAGTCCCAACGGGTCAGAAAGTGATTTTTGGATGGACAACCTGCTCATGCCCAGTCACTGGGGCACTCGTTCAAACAGGTGGGAAACATTAATCAACAATCCATATTTTTGAAATGGGGGTTTCAAACCATTGGTAACAGTCCCCAATGGAGGTATATGTCTGTTGGGCTTTGTCCACAATGATTTTGAGGAGAGTTCAGAATTGGCAACCTCCTTACCCGATGGCTTGATGCTATCAGCAATTTTGACTGAGAATTCATTACTTGTCACATTCTGACTATAAGGTACTCACCCGTTGGGCTTTGTTCCCATAGATTTTGGAGCAAGTATCAAACTGATGCCCTTTTTCAATGACCCAATGCCATTGTTGAGCATTACAAGGGATTTGACACTTAATTCCACATCTATAAAATGTGTGAGCCTATTGGGCCTCATTACATGGTTGTATGACATTTTGACTTCAATTTTGAGGGCTCAGCACCATCAACTTCATAAAGTTTATCCAATTCATGGGTGTGATGGTTTCCGATGATTTCCATGCAAATTTCCTCAATTTGCCATACTAATTCAGCTGAGGCAAGTGCAGGGACAGGGGGAGGAATCTTTAGAGGGGGAGCTGTTAACCAGCGCTCATCTACCACATGGGTGAGATCACCCTGTGTGACAAGAGGGATAGCCACCCTCTTTGGACCCTTTTTATTAGAAATAGGAAAACTGCCTGGTCCAAGCAGAGGGGTCGCTCCTCTAGACTTACAGCCTGTACTTCAAAGTTTTACAGGATTTAATAAAGCATCTGCAAAAATAAAGCTGGTGAAGCTATTGGAAGCGTTTATAAGGTTTCATTAGTATGGGCAAAGACTTTCTCTGGGAGAACCATGTAATTATAAGCATGCTAAGCCAAGTTTATGATTATATCATACTATCAAGTGGCACATTGCCATAGCTGTTGTACATAGGGTATAAAAACTTTTTTAGTAATTTATAAAGCAATGAGTGATTACTATCAATTATGCCAAAATTTAAGCCAACAAATTAGAAATAGATTGCTTCATAGTAATTAATGATCACTGGGCTCAAGTGATATTACTTTTCAATTCACTATCAAATTGATGTGGAAGAGTGAGGCATAAACAAGATTTATCTTGACCCAGTCACCAACATTGTGCCATTCATTATAAATCATTATATGTTGGCTTCCAATACCAATTATCTGCTACTAGAAACTGCTTTACTGTTATATGAGCAAGTGTTACAGTATAGATTGATGCAATCATAAATAGGATAGACCTTAAACTAGGATAGGATAGTGACTTCTGATCTACTCCCAACCTCAAATTAGAATGCTCTTATCATCAACTAACTTCTTAATTATTCTCTAGTACCTTCAATAGTACCATAATTTACTTAATAAATAACTTTTACATGTTTACTATTGAGGATAATTGAAAAGTTCTCTTGGGACCTCTGAACCTTCACTTAGCAGGCCACATCCCATTATAATAAGATATTAAGCTATCAAAAGACTTCTGAGCCTCCAGCTAATAGGTTATATCCTGCCCAAATTATTCTGCCATCACATTCTCCAAAGAACTGCCTCAAAAAGTGCTCTTTGCCACCGGCAACAAGGCCAGTGGCCCAATAATAACTATATACATTAAATTGATGTGTAACTTTCAACAAATTAAGCAGCTTAATTTTGATTGGAAAACTCGACCCTTCTACACTCAATAAAAAAAGTTTCATATAGGTTATGTACTTAATTTGATGCCCCATGCGTCCCCTTCATTGAAGGACAATTAACTTCAGATGGTATTATAAATAATTTTTAAAACATTGAGACACTGACAACTTCCTCTAAGTGATTTATAGTTTATATCTTACCTCTGCCTTTGATATTTTTTTAGAGATCAAAAGATCTGTAATTTATATCTTAAAGTAAATTGAACGGTAGAATCTACAGTTAAACTAAAACCTTTCATCATTTTTGTTTGAAACTAGCCCAAGTGTCGAATTAATGTAATCTTGCCAATCTTTGCAATTGAAACACACTCATTAAATCTGATTAGAACCATCTTTGGGAAATTGAACGATAGTGAGCAATCTTCAGAACAGAATGCCGCATCTAAAAATCTGAACCTAGGTTATTGATAAACCTTTTTAGATTGCATCTATTTTATGCCATGGGTTATCACTATGGTACAACCAAAATTATAAAAACCTCAACGGCTATTTCAAATCAGTAAATTTTAAAAAAGAAGTCCAAGTTTTGGTGTATAATTTACTACTCATAAATAATAACAATTAACTATATGACAGATTTTTTACTAAGTAGCATAATGCTAGTATTTGTTATTCAAAACTGCTACATAAATTTGCTTTGTAAAAAGCAAATAATTCAACTAGGCTTTGCTGTAGCTCCCATAATATATGTCATTGTTCAATAGTATGAATTAGCTTACTTAATAATGAGCAAAACCAGCTCCTATATTCCAACCTTTTGAGTATACTAATACGCTCTAATCTGTTAGCAAAAATCTATTTAAGTATATAAGCATTTGCTGTCCAATTTAGTAATAAAATGATGGATTGTCAATAAAAGATGTTTAGTCAAGTTCAAGCTGGTTTTTGTTACAATGCACTACTTTAAAATATAAATTGGACAGTCCTCTGAACATAACTTGTAAATTTTCACTCTGCGGACTCTTTAATCAAGACATTCAATTCGTCCAAGTCCCAACCTAGGCTTGCAGGGGTAATAACAGTATCTCGTATTTGTTGTCCAAGAGAACGTAGAATCTCATCCCTGTCAAAAAATATTAGTGACTTTGGCCAATAAAGTAATAGAGAATACCTTGCAGAGACCTGAATCCAAACGCAATAATCGTCTAGGATGATTTTAGAGTATCTATAATGGACATCATGATGATCGAAAAGATCCTTAAGCTGAAGCAGAGCTTTTAGCAACGCTCGCCTTCCAAGCTTAAAAAGGATGTAGGTATCCTGTACCACTTTTTCGCCTAATCTAAAAATGACGATAAAGAGGGTAGCTTAGCGCACGGCGGCGATGAGCAACGAGCACGTCAGTCAAAGATGAGAACCTCTAAAATTATAGTGATTAGGATGCGCGCGCTCAGGTATATTTTTAGTGGCAAAATAAATTTGAAACTTCAAACCGAAAGAGCCTTGCTCCTAAACAGTTGATAATATCAAGAAACCTTAAAAAGCTCTTTAAAAGCATGAAGAATGAGCGCTAGGCGTAAAATCTACCTCCAAACAAGCCATTGAGGAACATAGCTTTCCAATAGTCCAAGACGATTCAACTGAAAAGTCGCCTTGCGTGATTCGCAGTTCATAAGAGTAGCTAAGTATAAGATCAACAAGCCCCAGGTAAACCGCCCTCGATTCTTGTTTGTCTAAAACATATTCTTTACGTGGCAATGTCAGCATTGCAGACTTTTCTTTCTCAGTAAATTCAATAGAGGGTGGAGCTTCTTTATGAAATTTGTAGAACCTTGATTCATTAATAAGCCATCTCAGTCGTTCTTCAAGAGATTTTATATTCAATGGTGATTCAGAGCCCCGTGCTAAACTTGGATTGACTTGCGCTGGGACTGATTCGCCCGAGATATCTTGAACCAAAGCTTTGGTAGAATTAGAGGCTTTATGCTCTCCACTGATGCTCAAATCTTGAGGAATTTCCGTTTCAACAACCTTGGGCGGTACCTTATCTGTACTCTGTGGCGCTCCAGTGTAGCCTCCTTTTTGGATATCACGAAGAATTTTCGCCCAGGTTGTTTTATATTTAAAAACGGCTTGTAATTCCTCTTCATTTTTCTGCCGAGAGATCGCCTCTGTATAAAGTGTGAATTTCGTTGAAAGTCGACTTACAAGTAGTAATCCGCATCAAATTTTTCATCCTCTAACTCGAGGCGAATTTTACGACGTTCCGCGTAAGAGGTGGTTTCCGGGTTAGAATTATTGATTTCATTTGGCGTTTCTTGAACGTGGTCAAAATAGCCTGAATAACTGCTGTTGAAGCCATAACCAACTTTGCCAACAATAATAGGCTTATTTTGAGCACCATTAAAGATCTAAAACTATACCTCAACATGGGCTTCCTGCGGAAGCTCCCAGTCCAGTTCTTCATCTATTAGAAGTAAATATGTTTATCGAATGAACCACCTTGTAATAATTCGCTAGGCGGTACATCTACCGAAGTGGAAGACAATACCTCGATCAAACCTTTGCTTGCGCCCACCGAGCTGTTTGGCACAAGATCTGATTTCCGCGCAAGGAGTTTCGAAAGTAGATCAAGGTCCTCAAAAAACTCGCCAGGTGTCTCTTTAGGCAAGGTTATTTTGAAATCTCCCGAGGATATATCGTACTTTGCAGAGGACCTATCATCCTCAAGAATATTCCCTGGAAGCTTTAACCTTCAAATGTTTATGAAGATTGGATAATATAAAATACCTGAGAAAATAGGGAGCAACATGGAACCGAAATTCATTCTGCTCAGCTAAAATGTCAACCTGTTGGGCCTGAATCGTGTTAGCTGTTTTAATAAAACCTGATACTTTGACGTGAGGCGCATTAATCACGAGGTGAATATACTCAGAATCCTGGGTTATATTGAATTTTGGTGTTATCATTATTATCGTAATCGATGGGGTTGAAAAATTCAGGGAGCTCGCCTACTTTGCTATATAATTTTTAATGAAATAGTTATAGCGGGGACAGTCTTTGAATGTATTCGTTTCAAATAAAACAAAGCTGGTTTGATTGAGAAGATAATTTTGGGTGGTTTAAAAGCAAAGGATAACTTATAAAGCTCTAGGTAATGTTAAAAGCTAGGGGATTCGGGGTTATATAAGATGTATAATGGGTACCTTTGGAAATATTTTAATCTATAGAATGGACCTGAAATAGATGTACTGATAACAAGCATAAAATCTACATCCCGGTTGTGAAAATATTTTACTTATTTTTATCAAACTTGAAAGTGAAAAGCCCAAGTCAAGCTAAATTTAGAAATTGGAACCGAACTACTACTGCAAGGACAACGAAATCCAATCTCAACGTTTGATAAAGCAGAGGTATAAAAAGCCAAGGCCAATCTATCAGGTATATTCCCTCCCTGGTTTTATCTTTCAATCCTATTTATTCATTTTTATCTGATTTCCTTTAATACCCCTCAAAAAATTTCCTTTTACTATTTTCCAATCGATCAGGTATAAAAGCCTGACCTCAATTTTCAATAAAATATCAAAAATCCCCCTACCTTTGCTACCCCCATTTTTATTTATCTGGATTTATCCCCACCTCACCATCTAGGATATTTTAGGCCAAATGGCCCATTGTGGCCACCTGCCAAAGACAACAAATATAACTTATGATTCCAAAATCTGAGGTGCTGTAAGTCTAGAGACCCAACCTCTTGGGTTGGACCAGCTAAAGGTCCCTTATAGAAAAAGGGACCTAATGCCCCTATGGAGCCTTTGGCTCAACTGAGGGGCTTGGGACATGTGGTTGATGAATGTTGGGTAACCACATTGGCCCCAAAAGATCACTCCACATTATCCCCATTGACTGCTTCTTCCCTTATTAAAAGGATAAAGAAGGTTTGTAGGGAGGTAATACATGCCAGAAGTCACCAACAGTACTTTCCCCTCCATTGGTCTCCACCCCACCATCCCTTACTTCTTTAGAAAGTAAAAAAATTAGCCTTGAAACTCAAAAAATGGTTCCTGAGTCAGGAAAACTTGTCCAGAACACAGAATCCAAAATTCTGGGTCCAGGAAAGCTATTCTGAGTCAAAATTCATGTTTGAAAATTTTTAAAAAATCTTTTAAAATTTTTTCAGAATTGACCCTGGCAGAATCTAATTATGCCACCCCTTTAATCCAAGTAAATATGCTCAAGTTTGGATCAGTGAGGGTCTCTCCCTGGTATATCAGATGATTAAGTTGCCAGAGCTTTTGTGATCTTTTGTATAAGCTGGATAATGATGCCCCAAGCCCAGTTGAGTACCATGAGTATATCAGCTACCACTGTCCAAGAAAATATACCCACAACTCCTAATTCCCCATTTATCATATTTAAGGCAACTGCTGTCAGATATTTGCCTTTGCAGCTTAAAAAGAAGAATGTTTTAGGTTGAGTTCCACTGAAAAAGAGAAATGTCAGCCATTTGCAATTTTCTGATGCTATTAAGAGTAATTTTAATAGAAATGTTGACAAGATCAGCCAAAAGACCCTGGCCAATTCTTGATAGAATCCTGTTAATCAGGGTAACACCAGTTCAAAAAAAGCATGGGCACTATTGGTAAAATCAAATGATTGGATTTTACTGATCACACAATGGACTTCAGGGCAACCAGTGGAAGGTACTCCCCAACCATCACCAAGTCCTTCACAACACCTATGTGGGGGCCACTCCCTTTTATAGGCATGGCAGAGGTCCCCCAAGGTGAAAGTAATTTCTCTAGTGGTGATTGGTTGTGGTACATCAAATTCTTGCTGCATGGGTATATCCTGCCCCAAAACCCCAATTGTCAATTCCTAAAACAGTAACTCACCTCTCCCCCTGATCTTATAGGAGAGTTTTTCATATTTCCTAATTCATAATATATTGCAGCTATTACAAAACTATCCTCAAGTTCCCTCTGACCCTCAAAATCCATATAAATACTAATTGTTTAATATTGGGTAGAGATTTTCTCTCATTTTTACCCCTGCACTCCTATTAAAAGATTATAAACTTCAATTTTTATAGTTCTTTATTTTTTATTTTAATAAACTTCTTTGTGGGATCCAGTGGCATAGCACCAAGCAAGCATAAAGAATCTGGATTCCTATAACTGCCTCTGGAAGGGGCAGTTGTCAGTTCATTTTCCCTCCTGTGCTTAAATAAAGCTGTTCTTACCCAAACCTACTTCATGCATTCAATCTCTTTTACAATATTACTTTACTTAATCCAGCAAAGTATGAAGCAATCTGCATTTTAGGGATGATGTTCATCAAGTGGGCCCTCCAAGCCATCAATCTGGCAGCCTACCAAATGGTGATCACAATCAAAGAATTTGCCACAGATTCGTAATGCCAATCTACCACTTCTGAAGAGTTTTTGGATCTGCCAACCTCTTTGCAATGACCTGTTTCCCTTTTGTCACCTGACAGACAAGCTACAGGTCCACCTCCCACTTCACAAAATAGCCAGAGGATTCAAACTAATTTGCCCCACCAATCTGCTAGTGGTTCAGCACAATTTGGGCAGAATGAGGCTGTCTCCAATAATTACAATTCTCCATTTGGAGGTGAGAAATGGCTGTCCTTGCAACTGCAAGGTGGTGACCAGGCACTGGACCATCTGAGCCATCTCACTGAGGGCCAATCCAGCTCAAATTATTTATTAAATTTATCTACCATTCTGGTGACGTCTCCAACCTCACAACTCATCATGAAACCCCTCAACAGATGCAAGATGAGGCTCAAGGCCTCCTGACAGTTGAATTGATTTTATTCAATTTGATTTGTAAGCAAAATCAGCATTTCAATTTTTTGAAAATTTTAATGATTTTCAGAATTTTTATTAAGATAAACCAGTACAAGTAGGTTTGGAAAAAGAGCCCAAAGGTCACCAACTGCAGACCCAGAAGGATTGGTAATCCTCCTTGCCTCTCCCACCCTGGGGGATGTCCCAGCAAGACTTATGATTGCCCCCGTTGCAGCCATTTTTGGTTCACTTGGGAGCCTTTGGTATGTTATTTAACATTTATTTCCCTCGCAAGAATCATAGGGGATCCCTCTTACAGCTGATCAGAACTGCTATGCCATTGAAATTCTGGGCTTTTTACTACGTTGTTACACACCCAGATTGGAAGCCCAGTTTTACTTTAATCAGAAGATTCCATGGCAGGTGCTTCACAAACCTTAGGTTGTGATAAATCAGGTATTCCTTAGCCTTTATGAAAAAGTGGTGATCCTGCCAGGGATGATACCTTAAAATTGAACACTCTTCCAACTGACTAAGTTACTGCCATCTTTTTTATGAGAACCTTTATAAAACAGAATCTTAAAAATTTGACCATGACCCCATCAAGGAATGGTTAGGAAACTACAATACTTGGGGAGATAATTATGGAGCCAGTTCTCAACAACAATTGCATGAAGTAACCAGCCTTCTCATCAGACCAGCCTAAAAATAGCTTATCAACCTACCCTTTGAATCCTGGAGAGAATGTCAAGCTCAAGCCAAGAAAAAGATTTAAATCTCCTCTTACCTCTTTAAGAAATTCTTCCAACTTTACCTACAGAGTTTCTCCAGTATCAGCAAATTTCTTACCAAGATTAAGGATCTCATGATACTCTGGAACCAGACAACTTATTGATACTGTAAGAAAGTCAACTAACAGATCCTCAGCTAGTTCTTCAATGCAATCGGTATCTATATCTTGATACCATATTACTAGTTCAACTGTCTTGTGTAGATCAGACTATTGATGTCTACCAAAACTATGTGCAAATTGTAAACTGACACCACAAGATTCTCAGGACCTTCAATCCATGAATCTTGACCCTGTGGACTTGGATTCCTCCAACATGGATGATATTACAGAACTACCTGATATCAAGCCACACACTTAAAGCTAAACTAGAAAATTCATGCCTTTATTGATCAAGTTCAGCAGCTGACTAGGTTGGTCCAGGGTCAACATCCTACAATAATCTTCAGTACTTTAGTTGTAACCATCTTAAGTATCATTTTCATCAGTGTTAAGCCCTATTCCCTTGATATCAAATTAAATATATAAGTGATTATTGTCTTTATTAGGGGAATTCAGCAGCCTTGAGCCACTCAAACTCAATCTAAACTAACCAACTAGCCTCCCATAGTTCATCATTCAAAACAACCTCATATTTGAATGTAGTATGACCCATGATTGAGAATATCATAACACAAAACTGATGTGCCATATCTAATACATGTGGACGCCTTGGTGGATATTTTAATTAATTAGCCCTACTTTTAGAGGAATACACTGCAAAAAAATAAAGAATTGAAGTAACTTTAAACTCCACCATGACACCTGAATTTCTAAAAAGAAGATTAAGATTGATGATCTGTTAACAAAGAAATATCAAAATCCCTAAACTTTAAGAAATACACATGGAGTATGACAAAACCCCTGTCAGAAAATTTAATGACTATATGATAAGCCTAATTATTGATTGGTAGATCATTGGTTTTCTATCAGAATTAATATGGGAAATAATTTAATATTTAATTAAATTTATGTCAAGAGTGTGTCTATAATGCTCACGTTTACAGAGAGGTGGTGGGGAGGGCCCCACCCCCCAAATAGGAGCAAACTGCTAGCACTAGAGAAAACAGGGCACCACAAATTAGGATGGTGCCTAAAGGGCCATAGTGGGGGTTGAACAATCTCCTGCTATCTGAGTTCTCCTGGAGGTTGACAAAGAATACTAAACATATACACATATCTGAATAAAAATAATGGGGAGTTTATCATAGCAAGTCTACCAACTAAGAAGGTTGGTCATAAAACACAGATTATGAGGAATCAGGGGTATTATTCTCCATTGGGTGATGCACTGCACCCAATCCAACCAATAAAAATAAACCAATATTCTTTGTGGTACTATAGCTCAAGTACATTAACATTTGGGTGATATACTGAAATTGAATTATGTCAGATTTGGCAATATGGTAAGCTTAATGGGATTAAAGGTCTGTTTTCATAGCAAACGTGGCATAACATACTCATTTATTAAATAACTGGTGCACCACAAGGCATAAGATGTATTGCCCTTGTCCATCACGCACACCCTCAGAACCAACTTGAGCATGTTTTTCTTTTACCTAGATTTGGTCCAGAATGTCCTTCAGGTCATGAAGGTTCAATAGCTTGTTCCTCTTGGCCTCTTAACGCTCTGCCAAATTCTTACAATCTGTCACTACTATGTCATTTAACCAAGACATTATCCTCTCGTTCTTTTGGGGTCCACCCCCATACAGGGGCTTCAGCCAGGTAAAGTTCTTATGGGCAAGTGCCAGCTTCATGGAAGCGACACTTGGTTTGGTCTTAATCCCAGTTGCTTCTGGAAAAATCTTGTGAAATGCATCAGTGAGGTCTTGGACATTAGTACAATCCAGTTCTGGGACCCAGCTGTTCTCTTCAATGTTAAACACTTTCCAAAACACCAGGTACTCCATTCTCCTTTTCACATGATGGGAGGCTACCACCTCCTCTACTTCCCATTCTAGGGTTCCTTCCGCAAGGTATGCCTCTGGAGTATCAGTTGAGGGACCTTTGAACAAGGACAGCTTACTCTCATGGAACATCAAAAGGATCCAAAATGATGAGGGGAGATCAAATTGTATGAGGCACAACCCACCTTTCTGACAATGCAGTAAGCTCCTGACCTCTTTGGGCCTTTTTCTGCATGGATGCTTGATTAAAATATTTCTGGTGTCCAGAATCATGAGATCTCATACCATTTAGGCTGACCCGCCTGCCTCTACCATTTACATTCTCCCTATAACCTTCATGATGGTCTTTAAATTGGTTTGACTATATGGTGTACAATCTTTATGAACTTGAAAAAAGTCCACCACAGCTTCCACCCTGGACCCACCGCTGATTTTCATATTAATTGAAGTATTAGAACCATAATCAGTGAAGAAGGGAGAGCACCCAATGGAAGCATGCTGGACGTTGTTGTAACTAAATTTAGCCAAATGAGATGAGAAGCCCTTTTAGAATGGTCAGCTGCAGTGTAACACCATGAAAATTTTTCAAGGCACTGGTTCACTTGCCACATTTGTATATCTTATTGAAGGTGATAGACAGTAGAATGTCACAGACAAATCTGAAGAGTTTTTTACAACTCCTCCCAAAACATGGATGTGAACTGGGTCTGCGGTCACTAATAATTTCCTGGGGTACCCCATGGAGGAAAAACACATGAGAAGCAAAAATCTTAGCCATCTCCGCCACTGTTTCTGTGGTATTAAAAAAATAAAATGGGCGAATTTGGTTAACAGATACACCATTACCATGATAGTATCATAGCCCTCAGACGCGGGTAACTCCACAATAAAATCAACTGACAGGGAAGTCCAGGGCGCCTCAGTCTTTTGGATGGTACCAACAACCTTACAAAAGGCTAGCAATTTGGCTTCATCTTATTGCAGACCAGGAACTCCTTGGAATACCTTGCAACCTGTGCGCCTAGACCCTCCAGTTATAGATACATCTTATAAGCTCCAAAGTCTTATCCTTCCCAGGATGTCATACAGTGGTGTTATCATGGTGCTCCTTAATTACTTCAGAATGGTTTGGTCCAGTGGGAGCTCATAATCGCCCTTGGAACCATATCACCTCCTCCTTTACATAGTACCCCTTAGTGATATCCTCCTAATTCAACTTCATTTTGGTGAGAACCATAGCATATTCTGATGATAGGGAGTGAGAGAGAATGACCTTCCTGAAAAAACTATATTTTTCCAGGTTCTCCAGTGCAGCAGGAACTGAAATGCCTGCTGTGATGTGTGGTTGCTCAGATACATTTTTATTAGAAGAGATCATCAAGCAGTTGTTGTGCAACTCTGCCTCCATAGAATTAGGTGCCAATACAGAATCTCAGATTAAAGCATCAACCGAATCATTCTTCTTGCCCTTTATAAATATATAAGATAACTAAAAATGAGCAAGGTTCTCACGCTACTGGGGTTATTGTGGGGTTAAGACATGAGGAGTGCGATATTACATTAAGGCACAGTAATATGTGTGGACGCGTAATATCCAGTAAGAATCATATAAATAATGATTCCAATATGGTAGGGTAAGTCTGGGGGAGCGCCCCCTGTGCATCAATTGCACAGAATTATCATTCCGCACAAAAGAGGGGTGAGGAAGGCAGCCGTCCATCTCATGACCCAGAGCAATTTGGCCCATGTGGTGTACAAGAGGTGGGTGAAGGCGTGCCCCCTCAAAGTTGCCCCCTTTCCCCCTACTTAACCACCTGAGAGTTGATACAACATATTTGGGGGTGTGCATTGAGGTGGTGGCGGTGAGAGGCTGTTGCCAGAGGTAAAGCTGCGGGCTTTTTTCCTAGCAATAATTCTAGGCTCTGTCAAGGGGCCTGTTAAATAAAATGAATCTAGGTGCGGCAGTATCAAGCCAGTCACAATATGATAGAGCTCAAAAAACAACATGGAGTTCACCATCTTCTGAAGGATGGATGTTCAACTCCAGTGGGTTCAATGGCGTCAAATCCATTCAACCCCTAATGGGATTGCCTCTATGCAGCCTGGCTATGGGCGCAATCAGTCGCCCATCAGGCATAGCGTCACCAATATGCCTTGCTAATTACACTTTGAGGAAAATCAGTGGCAAATTTCTAGCAAGAATCAGCTGGCATGCAGAAGGTTAATTTAGCATTAAGTTAGTTGTTAAATCTTGTTCCACCTGAATTGGTTATAATTAGAACTACCTTTGGTTCATGCAAACTAATTTATTCCCTAAGCCCTCCAGTACTTAAGACAATTGTCCCTCACAGGTACAGTTGTCAGTCAAATTTCAAAAAAGTTTAATTAAAACAATTTTTCTTTAAGTCCAATAAACCTGATATAATTTGTATCACTTTCTGAAGCTGCGCTACCAAGTGCCATGTTCCCAGGTTTGCACAATGACTGGGCCTTAGTGGCCATTATCACTATGTTACTCCCTTTTTTTAGTACTAGTGGTGCTCAACCCAAAAGGGGGAGCCACCACGCATCTTTATTTGCAAATGGGCTAAACAAAGGAATTATCATAAATTAAAAAATTCCTAAAATAGCCCCTAGGTTATCAGCCTAGGAAGCCATATCAGATGGCGAGGAGACTTTGGGGAAACTTTTGTCCAGCGCCCGCTTTAGCTGGAAGACCATGGCGGACAGCATTGGGGTGGGAGCATCAGCGACATGAGGCATGATGAGGTATAGTTGGGGGTTTTCTTTGTTAATGAGGCTGGCGGTGTCCATCGCCTCAACATATTGGCAAGTTGATGCTCAGCAAAATTGATGAGAGCTGGCACAAAAGAAAATGACCTGATGCGCCGTTGGGTTTGGGGATAAAGGGGTCAAAAAGAGATATTTTTGCTGCATCAATGCAAGCATGGCTCATACCAAAAGCAAGCTCCTCAATTTTGTACTTCACATCTTCCTAAAAATCATGAGGAAAATTGGGGATAGGAATATCCTCAACAAGGGGCTCCATTTCCCCATGGAGTTGCTGGAGGAGGAGGGTATTGGCTGGTGCAGCTGCAGCTGCAACTGCCATATTGTTGATATTTTTATAAATGGGAAACCCATTTTTTGGATGAAAACGGTGGGAGCATGATTTGGGAGGGTTGACAAAGAACTCCTATAAAGCAAAATCAGGTTTCACATGGCATGGCCATCTGTCCTCCTCAATCCATTTGAAAGCCTAAAATGGATTGGATTTGGCCAGCGCTGGGCCAGCCACAGGAATTGGGGCTGTGGCTGGAGCTGATTGGCCACATGCTGTCAACCATGGTAGCTCAGCTGAAACTGGTTCAGCCATTGACTCAGAATTCCATAATCTGGTCAAATTTTAAAAAGTTTTAAAGTTTTTAAATTTTTGATTGGATTCTGCTTTTGAAGCAGCACCAGAATTCCCCTGACTTTGGGGCAGAAGGATTGAGCCCCATTCAATATCTAATACTAAAAAAAGGATTGAGCCCCATTCAAAAAATTGGGGCGAGGCAGCCGCTGGGACAGCGCCCAAGCCCTGAGAGGTGGACATGGTGGAAGCGGCAACCATGGAGAACTTGCGCTTCATGTGGTCAAGCTTAAATCACAAGGGGAAAATGGCGTGGCTGTTTTTGATGTGCGCCCAGAATAAGTGACCAGGAGTGGATCTGATCACGGTGCAGGGGGAATTGTGAGGTGAGAGTCACAATGAAATGGGCGGATTGTTGCAAAGGCGCGAGGCCCTGCCAACCAATCCGCTCCATTGAGAACCACAAAGTGCAACATGGGGTCTGCACCATAAATGGACAAACCCTCCATGAGCTTGTGGCAGAGGCGTTTGGGGGAAAGGAAAGAGGGCAACCCAGAATCACTATGTTACTCCCCTCTCTTCTCAAATGGGGATATTGAGTTAGTGGCCTTTTGGGGATGCCCTCACTTTTGGACTCCCTCTGGCGTCAAGGTGTACCTTTGCTGTAGGATATTATTTCTCCCTGTTGGGCAATGTTCTGTGACCTAGCCATGCTCTCAACAGCCCATGGCACCTCAGCGGATTTATGCCCTCTGTGGGTCCAAAGGAGCAAACTGTGGCATAATCTGCTGTCACTGCTGCGGCCACATCTTGGTTTAATTAATAGGTATGGTGGTAACACTAGTCATCAGTCGCCGCCCACAATTACTTTTACTCCCTCCCATTACCAGGTCATATGGACGCTTATGTCCCCAGCATTTTGGGTTGCTTTCTAGGTTTCACGCACCCTGATTAACAGGACAATCTCAATTTCATTAGCCGCTTCCATAACATTATTTGAATGACCCTTAGTGTTTGCCAGGTCCACCCTTTAGTTAGAAGTAGGTGACATGATGGTCTTATTTTATCCCATGAACATGCAGTTTGTGCTCAGTTTTGTTCTGTTTGGTTGGTCAGCTGTCATGTTTGTTGGGTTCTTCTGCATGGCTTTGGGGAGCTCCTGACTAATTTTTTCTTTCCAAGAAGCTTTAGTTTTGGTCTCATCCTGTCCTTGATGGGTGGGTTCATCCATCTTATACATGGAGATTCAAACCAGGTGTTGGTTGCCATCACCAAATTAAAAGTGCGTTTTTGGCTAACACAACAGCTTCCTCTGATCAGATTGATGTGCATCAGAGTGTGGCTCTGTTGGACGTCATGGAGGGAGATGCTCATAGTTGGGTGCACGGAATTATATGCTCAGGCAACTAAGTGGGGGCTTTGACCCCATTGATTCTATTGGTATCGTCAGTTTTGCAGGCTTCAGTATCTATATCATCTTTCCTACTTTAAATCGACACTCTGGGCACAGAAACGTCCAATATGACTTCATTTGTGAAAGATTTTCATGTCCAGGCCCCAGGACTTGGGCTTCCATTGTATCTAAAAGTGGCAGTATTTTGTGCCGCCTTAAATCCTGTGTCCACTAATCATTATGCCTGGGACACAAAGTTGGGTTCACTGGATCAAGTGTGCATTGTGGCAGCCTCCCTTAGCGCTACGCTCCGTTATGCGTTGGGTGGGGTAGGGTTGCAAGTAATAGATTTTCTACCAAAGAGGTTTTGAGGGGGTGTTATATGATAAGTCATATGCCCAATGTCACTCACTCAGAGGCACAGTGTGAGCCAAGCTCTCAGGTGTGGGTTTTGGTGCCAGAGGACGCTTTAGTTCCATTTCCCTATTGTTTCTCCTTCCCCCGCCCTAGCGCCAGTTAGTGAGGTGTTTCCTGTGACAGACCTGGTCTTTTTTATCCTCTAGTCCATCAGTTATTGTCACCCCAATGCAAAAAATTTGAGAAGGTTCTTCCTGTGGAGGGCTCTGATTCTATATTGATTCAGATTTCCTGGAAGAATCCATGATTATTACCACTCAGCTGGTGGAATACCATGCAGTTGCCAATAAACATGATTTTGATTATTTTTTTATTGACACTGGAAATTTGGTTGGGTGCACACAAGATGTCTGTTAAGGCCCTGATAGATATGGGAGAGCTGAAAAACTTTATGTGCTTGAAACTGACGCAGGATCTTGACTTGGACTTGGAAGTGAGAGGCATCTATGCTGGGTGCGTTTTACGCTCTGATGTCTTAATACAAAATATGGCGGCCCATGCCTTTTTCAGTGAACCAGATCTTGTGACAGACGGGGTCCCTAAACACTGCTACAAAGCAGTTAGGCAAGAGTGCCCATATAAGTGCCCACAGGTTGGATAAACCCGCGGTGGTTATGTCCCTAATCCAGCTATGAGGGAAGCACTTTACTATGAAAGTTTTTGCCACAGTCAGTACTATACTGGCGCAAGAAAGAGGGTATGTCCTCCTGAGAACGCATATAGAGACTCTATAGCCTTGTCAAAGTTTGAGCTGTGGGCCATGTGCAGTTTCCCTCAAGGAAATAATAAAGATGATTTTGATCTTTAAAAATTAACTGTAATTTTCTTCTGTTTTATTGTAAATTCTAGAGGATGAAACTGCTTTACACAGCCTTGTCAGCTCAATTTAATACTGAGCTTGGGGAGAAGAGTGGGTCTTATTCTCCGCAGAGTCTGCGGGCATCTTCTTGATGACAGGCATAACCTAGGATCTAGACCCTCAATTTCCTTGTTGAGACCCATTCCAGAACTAAGACTGGTTTCCCTCACAGTTGCAGAAACTTTTCCACAAGTACTATTTAGATTCAAATTGTTCTTGAATCCAGGGCAATTCTCTTCATCCATATTCCTAGTATTATATTCACTAAAAGGGGTTTGGCGGCCTCTGATTCGCTTGAAAACATTTCTGAAAGGCTTGTACAGCCTCAACTGAAGTGGCGGTATCCAGTTGGCCAGAGCGCCATTTATGAGGGTTTTTTATACTCGATCTCCTTTTTTGGTAATATTTTGTTTAGTGGCATCTGGTTGGCCAGAGCGCCATTTACAAGGATTTTCATCCTTGTCAACACATTTGGGGACATTGGACATGGCCGCACCTGGTTGGCTGGAACTTTGTGTCTGAGGTGTAAGTCCTGGGGACCATCCCTTGCAACTTAATAGGGATCAGCACCCTTTCCAGATGAAAAGGGGCCCTAAGGCTCCAGTGGACCCTCTGTCACAGCTGGGCGACCTAGCCCATGCGATAGATGAGCTCTGGGTGACTGCTAAACCACCCAAAGGTATCCCACTCCCACCTTTTCCCCCTTCTCAACCCTGATAAGTTTGATAAGAGGGGTCTGCAGGGAGATTGCGCACATCAGGGGGCATGGAGAGGCCCTTGGGACCACCCACTTCCTAGACAAACTATATCAGAATTTTGGAAAATAGGCAATTCCCAACATTAGAGCCCGGATGGCAAATTTAGGACTGGGGGAGCCGGTCCAGACTGGCCTGCTCCAGAAATTAGATTGATATATGGCTCAGATCTCGAACCATGGCCCAAACAACTCAGACCATCTGCTTCAACACTCCAAAATGGATCCAGGGAGTTTGGAATGCATGAGTAGTCCAATTGAGGAATTAGCTCAAGTCAAAAATAATCTGATCCAAGGACCTCTGCTTCCTGGGATGAATCTGGACCACCTAAACCAAGCAAACAGGCTGACTCGGGTCACCATAACCTGGATTGGTATTATCAACTTGGTTTGGCCCCAGGAATCCAGGAAAATGTGCAAAAGTTTTCTTGACTTTTGCTAAAAGCTGGAGCAGCATTCTACCCCCCTCTGAGCCAGCCAACCAAATCCTATCACCAACCCCCAAATGACATATCCCTTGATACCTCCCCATGCATCCAGCCCAGTTCTCAAGGCAACTGCCCCATCTGGGGTAGTTGTTGGTTCATTCTCTTTCCTTACGCTTAATAAAAATCAAATTTCCCGCCTAGCTTGCCGTAGCCTCTGTCTACCTCTTTAATTTTACAAAAATTCTGCCAATCAATATGATGAAACGTGCTGTCACCTAAGTCCTACTGCCAATGTTTGCTGACTGGGCTATCCAGTTGCTTGATCCTGCCATATGGCAGCGGATCATAAATGCGATAATCCGCCTCAACCCTGATGATGAACCCGCTGCTTAATCTGTTTTCGCTCATCCGTTTAATGGAGACACTCCCATCCATTCAGTCGCCAAGTCCTCCGAAACTGCTCAATAGCTAGAGCAGCACCTGAGTGCCCCTGCCCTGCCACTTGCGGGCTTGGCTTCCATAGCCGCCTCAGCCACTTCTGGCTCAGCCCACCAGTGGGACCTAGAGCGCACCCTCCAGGGGAAGCTTGGTCCCAGCCACTCTCATGGGACTTACTCAACCTCCACTCACTTTATAATTACATGATGGCCTCTGCGCCATCACTTGCTGACGTGCAAGCCCCCTTATCTGAATATAAAGGCCAGCAACTGCAAACCCTGGAGGAGTCATCATCCTTCCTGCCTCTCCCGCCTTTGGGGGTTGCCCCTGAAAGACTTGCAGTTGCCCCCAATACAACCATCTGGTTTGCCTTGGGGGCCTTCAGTATGTTACTGAACTTTTGCTTTCCTCACATCTCCCATAGAACCCCACTTCTATTAGTCGCTCAGATCGTTATGCTTTTGGAATTCCTAAGCCTCCACTGGGTGCTTGCGCACCCTGACTGGGAGCCAAGTCTAGTTCTTCTTAGCCTATTCTATGACATAATGAAATGACCACTAATCTCAGCCTTCTCCTCCCTCCTCTCTGGCACATGAAAAGCGCAGGCCTACGACCTTACTCTGAACGTGCTCTCTGTCTGTGACATGGCCTTCTCCTGCTGGTCGGTGGCTTCATTCATCTGCGCCTGCTGCCAGGCTCTGCTGAATTGGTCCTCACCCCACCAAGCTCCAATGGCGAGCGCCACTCCATCAGTTAATGTAATAGTGTTGGGGGTCCCCCTGTCCCTTCTGATGAAGTGACCGATCAAATCCTGGGCATCCTGGCAGAGCTCCATGTGCGCCTCACTGCTGATGGTGGGAAATACCCACTTCCCTCCAATGCACAGCAGAGAATGGCTCTCCTTGACACCCTGGATGGGGATGCCTGTTGTTGGGTCAGGGGAGTGCTCTGCTCTGCTGCCAAGTTGGGCAACCCCACCCCCTTTGTTGGCGCTGGTCACCTCGGCAGTCCAGGCCCCTGAGTCTAGACCAGCACGCCTCCTACGTCTGTTTACCTTGGGACAGACAGCCAAAGATCTACCCTCCCTGATCAAGACTTTTGCAGTCCTGGCTCCAACAGTACCCATCCCTGTTGAAATTGATCTCTCCGCATTCCAAGCTGCCCTGGATCCCACCGCGGTGGCCCACACAGCTTGGGACCCTCTCCCTGGATCCTTAGAGGTTGCGTTCTCTGTGGCCCGTGCCATTGGGGCCAGGCCCTTGCACAACCCCGCGTGTCCCATCGCCACCCCCGAGGCACCCCATACCACACATCCCCTGCCAGTGGTCGCAGCCAAGGGAAGCGCCCCCTGGTCTGGCTGCCCTTTGCTCCCCCTCAGTGGCCACCTCGGGTACCTCCCCCAGAGGAACCCCTGCCTGTGTTAGTGCCTGCCCCCAGCCCAAATCAGGAGGCTGGATCGTTGGGCCCCCAGCGTTTGGAGTCTGCTTGGCTTGGTGAAATTGTCCCCCGGGTGACCCCTCCTCCCCCTGAAGCGAGTGGAACAGGTGTACGCATTAACCCTTGACTACCCATTTGGGACAAGGATTTAGTAGAGACCCCGCATCAGTTGCGCCCCACCCTTGCACCCCCAGGCCAGCCTCTCCTGATGTTAGGTCATGCCCTTTCCACGGCTGCCCTTTCTCTGGCTCACCCTAATAAAGAGGACCAAGCATACTTCTTATTTCCCATTTCCTTTCCCTTGGAGTAAGGGGAAATCACAGTGCAAGCCCTCCTCGACACTAAAGTGGTGGTAACTTTAGGGACCTTGGCGTGGCACAGTCCTTGGACCTAACGATGGAGGAAGCTTCATCCATCCTGGGCGCCTCATCAGAGTCCATTATGTCCTACCATATTTGATGTCCATTACACTTCTTAGTTCATGACTTTAGATTCACTGACCACTTCTCAGCGGTACAAGACTTTCTCTACCTTTTAATATTGGGGGTGGGCTGGTGGCGCCGTCAATAAGTTCACATCGATCTTGCAACCATTCCTTGTTGTTCAAAAACCTCAAGTTGAGCGGTAAATTCCCTTGCTAAATTACTTTCCCCAGGGAACATCTCTTGGTTCATCTCCCCACCGGACCCAATCCTAGCTGACCTCCCTCCAGACTTTTCCTCCTTCCTAGCCCCATATAAGGCCATCTTTGATATGCCCCTGGCATCCAAGCTCCCTTCACACTCTGAATACAACTTGACATTCCAGCTGACAGTTGACCTAGTCAAAATCAACTGCCCCCTCTACCCCTATACAGAGTAAGAGGATAGGGCTCTGGGCAGTTGGCTGGACGAGATGCTAGAGAAGGGGCGGCTCATCAAGAAGTCTTTCCCGGTCACCTCCCCCATAGTTTTCTCCAGGAAAGCAGATGGGTCCCTGCACCCCTGCGTCGACTATGGTCACCTCAACAACATTACATCCTTGACCCGTACCCCTTACCCTTAGAGCAGAGCATCGCCCAGGCCATTTCCAAGTCTCACGTCTTCTTGAAGTTGGACTTGGTGAACGCCTTCAATCAGGTGAGGGTGGCGAGGGGACAGGAGTGGCTCATAGCCATCCACACTTGTTGGGGCTTTTCCAGTTCAAAGTGATGCCATTTGGCTTGAATAATGCGCCAGCACACCTTCCACGCCTCATTGACGATGTGTTGGGGGACTTGCGCTTCTCATGTGCAGTGGCCTATATTGACGACATTTTGGCCCATTACCCCACCCCTGAACAACATTTCAGGGACCTCAAAGCATTAGTGGCAGCCCTCCACAAGGCAGGGATAATTGTTAAATCCTCCAAGTGCGACTTCTTCAAAGACGAGGTTACCTTCCTAGGGAATCTTGTCCTGAAGGATGGTTATGCCGTCCCCCCTGCAAGCTGAAGACTATTTAGTCTTGGCCTACCTCAATCACTCAAAAACAACTTTGCAGCTTTCTTGGAACCGTCACCTTTCTGAAGAAATTTTCCTCACTCTTGCCCAACTGGCAGCACCCCTGCACCCCCTCACTGGAAGAACGCCCCCTTTAAATGGTCCCCCAAGTGCCAGCAGGCCTGCGAGGCTATCATGGAGGTTTTTCTCACACCCCCATCCTGCAGCATGCTGACACTTCCTGCCCCTTCATAGTAGCCTGTGATGCCTCATCAGTGGCAGTGGGTGCCATGCTGCTACAGGAGCATGAGGGAGCTGAGCACCTGGTGGCCTATTACTCCTGGAAGTTTACTGCAACAGAGCAAGTGTGCCAATATATGATAAGGAGCTAGTAGTGGTGGCGTGGTCGCTCACCCACTGGTGATACCTCCTGCAGGGCGCCCAGCATGAAATTACCATTCAGAAGGACCATAAGGCCCTGCTCTACTATAGCAAATCTCAGAAGCTAGGACATTGGCAAACTCGCACGTATCAAGACCTCTGTGGGTTCCATTTTAAGTATGATTTCATCAAAGGTCCCCTGAACGTTTTGCTGGACATGATCAGCCAAAACCCCTCCCTGTCTCCCAATGGGGAGGAAGACTCAATAGACTATATGACGGCAGTGACCCCCCAAATGCTCTCATTGGCCCCCCTAATTATCCTTCGCTGATTTAGACCCTAATGCTCTGCTCATCCCATATGTCCTCACTTAATAAACCTGATGCCTTGAAGGAATTAAGCTTCTTGCTGACTTGGAGTCTGTGCACCGCAAGAAAACTCCATATGCCTTGCAGGATGGAACAATCTGGTTCCATGATCGGTTTGGGTTCCTCCTTCACTATGCAGCCATATCATTGAGTAACACCATGTCCCCCAGACCGATGGGCACCCCGGTATTAAAAAGTATGCAGGTTTCATAAAGAGAACCTACAACTGGTCTGGGTCCTCAGAGGGAAATTCCTGATTGGATCTCTTGTTGTGTCACCTGCGCCCAGGCAAAATCCAATCATTCTGGGAAGAAGGGACTGTTGCACTTCTTGCATCAGGCTGAGGGGCCATGGACCTCAGTCTCAGTGGACTTCATCGTGGAGCTCCCACCCTCCTGTGGCTCTTATGCAATCTTGGTAGTTGTAGACCAATTTACCAAGTTTGCAATCTTCATCCCCTGCCTCTCTTATATTACTGCAGTGGAGACCGCAAATTTATTTGTCAACCATGTCTTTGCCATGTTTGGTCTCCCCAAGGAGATAGTGAGTGACAGGGAACCCCAGTTCACGTCCCGGTTCTGGGAAAAATTACTGACCCTCCTTCACATCAAGCCATGTAGATCCACTGCCTACCACCCCCAGTCTGATGGGAAGTCCAAGCAGGTAACCCAGGTACTAGAGCAGTACTTATGCTGCTATGCGATGGCCTTGCAAGACACCGGGCCAAGGATCTACCTCTAGTACAGTTTGTGTACAACAACTCTTTCCATTCCTCAACCGGCTTCTCTCCCTTTGAGGCCACTCTGGGGTATAGCCCCTCTTTCCAGATTGGCCCTCAACTCCCCTCAAAACTTTCCTGCTGCCATGGACCATGTAAGCTCTCTCCGCGAGATGTACAACCTGGTTTGCAAACACTTGACAAAGTCCATCAAGGACTACAAGAAGTTCACTGATCAGCAGCATCTTCCATGGCATAAGATCGAGATTGGTTCCCTTGTCATGTTAGATACCCGCAACCTTCCCCTGAAAGCCCCCACCTGCAAGCTTGCAGCCAATCGCTTGGGACCCTTTGAGGTCAAGAAGGATTTAGGCAATGGACCCTACCGCCTGAGAAGTCCCGCGCACTGGAAGCAGTACAATGTCTTCCACACCTCCCTCCTAACCCCCTTTAAGGGGAAAGGCCAACATCTCCATAGCCAATCGTTGTCAGGGAATCCCAGGAAGCGGAGGTGGAGGCCATTTTAGCTTCTCAAAGGTCCCACTAATCCATTCAGAACTTGGTCACCTGAAAGGGTTATCCCTCATATGAGAACAGCTGGGTGAACGCGCACAATTGTACAAACTGCAAGGACATGATAAAGGAATTCCAAGCCTCCCACCTGACAGCCCCCCGCCCTCCCCAGAATATCGCGGCCATTCTGGCCATAAAGTTACCAGAGTGTCATAAGAACTATGCTTTGGTCCATGCCCCCTGGGGTGGGATCCTCCCTGTTGAAAAAGGAAAGGATAGTGTAAGTCCTGGGACCAGCCCTTGCAACTGGATAGGGATCAGCACCCCTTCCGGATGAAAAGGGGCCCCAAGGCTCCAGTGGACCTTCTGTCACAGCTGGGCGACCTAGCCCATGCGATAGATGAGCTCTGGGTGACTGCTAAACCACCCAAAGGTATCCCACTCCCACCTTTTCCCCCTCCTCAACCCTGGTAAGTTTGATAGAAGGGGTCTGCAGGGATATTGCGCACATCAGGGGGCATGGAGAGGCCCTTGGGACCACCCACTTCCTAGACAAACTATATCAGAATTTTGGAAAATAGGAAATTCCCAACATTAGAGCCCGGATGGCAAATTTAGGACTGGGGGAGCCGGTCCAGACTGGCCTGCTCCAGAAATTAGATTGATATATGGCTCAGATCTCGAACCATGGCCCAAACAACTCAGACCATCTGCTTCAACACTCCAAAATGGATCCAGGGAGTTTGGAATGCATGAGTAGTCCAATTGAGGAATTAGCTCAAGTCAAAAATAATCTGATCCAAGGACCTCTGCTTCCAGGGATGAATCTGGACCACCCAAACCAAGCAAACAGGTTGACTCGGGTTACCAGAACCTGGATTGGTATTATCAACTTGGTTTGGCCCCAGGAATCCAGGAAAATGTGCAAAAGTTTTCTTGACTTTTGCTGAAAGCTGGAGCAGCATTCTACCCCCTCTGAGCCAGCCAACCAAAGCCCATCATCAACCCCCAAATGACATATCCCTTGATACCTCCCCAAACATTCATCCCAGTTCTAAGGCAACTGCCCCAGCTGGGGGTAGTTGTCAGTTCATTCTATTTCTTTACGCTTCTTAAAAATAGAATTTTACACCTAGCTTGCCACGGCCTCCACCTACCTCTTAATTTTACAAAAATTCTACCAATTGATCAACAAAACAAGCTGTCGCCTAAGTCCTCCTGCCATGTTTGCTGACTGGGTTATCTGATCACTTGATTCCACCATGTGATAGCAGATTGTAAATGTGATAATCCACCTTGCCCCTGATGATGAACCTTCTGCTTCATTCATTTTTGCGCATCCATTTAAAGGAGACCCTTCCATCCGTTTAGTTTCTGAGTCATCCAAAACTGCTCCCCAGCTAGAGCAGCACCCAAGTACCCCTGCCCTGCCACTTGTGGGCTTGGCTTTTTATAGCCACCTCAGCCGCCATTGGCTTGGCCCACCAGCAGGAACAGAGCGCCTCCTCCAGGGGAAGCTTGGTCCCAGCTTCTCTCATGGGACTTACTATACCTCTGCTCACATTTATAATCACGTGGTGGCCTCTGTGCCATCCCTCACTGGCATGCAAGCTCCCTATCTTAATCTGAAGGCCAGCAATTATGAACCCTGGAGTAGTCATCATCCTCCCTGCCTCTCCCGCCCTTGGGGGTTGCTCCCATAAGACTCGCGGTTGCCCCCAATACAACCATATGGTTTTGCCTTAGGGGCCTTTGGTACGTTACTGAACTTTTACTTTCCTCAAATCTCCCATAGAACCCCACTCCTATAAGTCTCTCAGACCGCTATGCCTTTGGCAATCTGGGGCCTCCACTGGGTGCTTGTACACCCTGATTGGGAGCCCAGTCTAGTTCTTCTTAGCCGAATTTGTGATATGAGGGTCTGCTTCCTCATCACCAAATTTGGTAATATTGTATTTGGCAGCATCTGATTGGCCAGAGCGCCATTTATGAGGATTTTCTTCCTCGCCAACCTCGCAATTTTGTTTAAATATGATTTTGAGGCATCTAATTTGTCAGATTGCCATTTACAAAAATTGTAACGATTGTGTCCCTCTCCATTGGCTTCAATTATCACACTAAGTAAGATTAGAGCAATGTGGTGGCCAGGCAACGCCTTGACCGTTAAATCACTCCCCCCAGATGAGAGCCTTCTCTAATTCCAGAACTCCTCCACCTTTTGTGGGCAGTTGCTGCAGTTGACAGCAGTCTACCAGGTGAAATCTTCCACCAGGTAAACTACCCACTTTACCAGATACCAACGCTTTTTCCGTGAGATCTTTGTGTCCAGGATTTCCTCCACCTCATACTCAGCCTCTCCTGGGTTTCCTGAGTAGATTGGCTCCAGTTTCTCTGGAAGAGGACCTTTAAACATCCTCAGTTGTGAGACATGCAGTACCAGATGCACGCAAGATCACTCGGGAAACTTTAGTTTGTATGCCACCTCATATACCTGGTGGAGGACCTTGAATGGGCCCAGGGCGACTGGTCCAAATTTCCTGCAGCTAGTGAGAACCAAATAGTTCTTTGCGTTGATCATTACTAGATATCCTTCCTTCAGCACCAGGGCCCTGGATCAGTGAGTGTCAGCCTTCTTCTTCTTCACTTCTATTTCTTTTGTTAAATACGCATGTAGGGTTTTCAGGTTTTCCCTAATTTCAGATGCCAGGTTGTACGCCGCTGGGTTTGGACCTCTGGGGTGGTTTTCACCATCTTTGAGTGGAACCCATAGTTCGCCATAAAGGGTGACATTCCCATTGATGAATGTGCTAAGTTATTGTAAGCAAACTTGGGCTAGTTTCAGCCAGTCCGTCCAGCATTCCTGTTGGGTGGTCATGTAGCATTGCAGATACTGCTCGAGGACTTAATTGACTTGTTCCATCAGGCCGTCTGACTGAGAGTGGTAGGCTAAGGATCCACACGGGTTGATCTGAAGATTTTCAAGTAGGTGTTTCCAGAATCGTGCAATAAATTGTGGGCCTCTATCTGACACTATCTCCTCCGGAAAGCCATGGCGAGCAAATACCTCATTCATAAAGATCTCCGCCGTGCCTTTTGCTGTGATTTTGGAGGTAAATGTAAAGAATTGTGCGTACTTGGTCATTCTGTCTACTATCACCATCACAGCATCATACCCCTTCAATTTTGGAACCCCTATTATAAAATCACACTCAGTGAGGACCATGGCATCTCCGCAATCTGGAGTGGTTTGTGTTTCCCTAAAGGCTTCTGCCTAACATTCTTAGAACAGGCACATGTTACACTTTTTTGGATGTACTCCTTCGCGGCACTTGGCATCCCCAGCCATGAGTAATTCTGGGCCAAGAGCTCTATTGTTTTCTCATTCCCAGGGTGTCCCGCCACAGGGCGGTCATGGAATGCGCTTATTGCCTCCTCCTGGAGCTCACAGCTGGGCAGCCATGGACGCCCTTTGTAAAGGATAAGGCCCTTCTTTTTACAGGAATTCCTATGATGTTCATTCTCCATCCCCTCCTCCAGGTCCTTCCACAGTGTGGCCCCATATTTCGAGCTTTGCTGGGCGGCACAAAGCTTGTCCTTCAGTTCATGGGTGTCATTTTGGATGGCGGCAAACACATTTGAGGGAAACATAGTTGCTGTGTTGTATGCATCCAGCTCCTCCCTTGGGAAGGACTTTCCTGGGTCCCTGCTTAGGAGATCTGGGATGAAGTTGCTCTCCCACAGCTTGTACACAATCTTGAAATCATAAGGCGCCAGCTCTAGATGCCATCTGGCCTGCGCTGGCTCATGCGCTTTGGACTCTTGTAAAATTTGAGGCCGCGGTGGTCCGTTCTGATGGTAAAAGGGTGTCTGGCGTACAGTAGGTGATGCTGCCATTCCTCCAAAGCTGATACAATCGCTAGAAGCTCCTTGTCATACACAGGATAGTTCGTTTCAGTGGGCAGCATTTTCCTGCTATATAGTTTACAGGATAATCTACCCTATATTGCCCCCTCCTGCAGTAGAACCGCCCCAATTGAGAAGTTAAAGGCGTCAGCTTCCACTATGAAAGGGCGGTTGGCTTAGGGTGGGCTAGTACTGATGACTTCATGAGGCTCTCCTTGATGGTTTGGAAAGCTTTCTCCTCCTCTTCTCCCCAATAGAACGCAACCTGACCTGTCAAATGGGTTAAGGGTGCCGCCGTTTTGGAGAGATCTTTTGCAAACCTTCTCAGGAAGTTCACCTCGCCCAGGAAGCTTCTAAAGCCAGTTCTATCTTTAAGGGCCGGCCACTCCCTCACTTCCTTCAACTTGTCAGAGCATATGGCTGTTCCCTTTTGGAAGACTACGTTCCCTCAAGAAGGAGACAGAGTCCTTGTAGAATTCACATTTTGTGGGTTTCAAGCGGAGGATCGCCTTATTGAGGACCTCCAGCATGCTCAGAACATCGCTTTTGTGATCCTCTTTGGTCTTGGAGAACACAAGGATATCATCCATATATGCCACACAACATTCCCAATTAGGTTTCCTAGAGCGTTATCTATGGTAAGCTGGAATACTGCTGGGGCGTTCTTGAGGCCGAAAAGCATCACCTTGTACTCAAACACCCCAATTTGGCACTAAAAAGCCATATAATGTTATTGTTTTGTGATCACAGGAACTTGGTTGAACGCATCGACCAGATCCAACTTGGTGAAAAAATGACTACCTGAGATCATCTGAGAGATGGTCTCCATCAATGGAATGGGGTAGGTGTTGGACTCTGTTATTGCATTCAGCCACTAGTAATCCACACACAGTGGAGTTCACCACTTGCTTTTGGGACCAGGAGTATGGGTGACACCACTGGAGACTTGGAGTGAACGATTATCCCACATTCTAGCATTTCCTTAAGATAAACTTATGGGGAAGCCTTCACTTTCATGTTCAAAGGGTAGACGGGAAACCTTTGGGAAGCTCCGCATCCTTTTTGAACTTGAAAGTATAAGGGAAAGGCCCATTTGGAGTTGTTGAGGGAGATTGGTTCTTCTGGAACAGGTGGGCGTATGTACAAAAATCTTCAAGTTATGTCCACACCTGGCTCCAGCCCCAATACTGCGTCCAAAACAGGCTTTCCTCCACCATTGGTGAAGAAATCTAGTGCCACTGGAGGTTGGCCCTTAGGGTGCAGCATGACCAGGCGCTCATGCAGTCTGAACTGAGGGAAGTACTTGTGCCACCACTGCATGCTCAAAATTATAGGGTGTGGCAGATTTTTAATAGCACTAAATGTTTCTTGGAAAGTGTGAGGTCCCTGCCGTAGCAGCACATGTTTTTTTCAACTGCCACCAATTTTGAGGTGTCTGCGAGTGTGACAGTTCCTCTAAATCCATCTCCAGCTACATTCCTTTAGCTAAACAGTAGTCTAGATAGTTTTCCTCTGCTCCGGTGTCTACCAGCGTCCAAAGTTGATCTCCCTCTTCCCCTTTCTTCCCCAAAGCTGTAAAGAGTAGGGGACATAGAGATAAAACGAGGTATTTCCTTTATTAATTGTAGCAACGCGCGTGGGGGTAGGACAGAAGTTGTAGGAAGGACTGGGGTTTCCCTCTCTGGGGTTCTCAGAGGGGGTCACCCCATTGGCGGAGCTGAAGAGTGATCCTTGAGAGGGCTCCTACGAGGTGCTGGAGACCGGCTCAGATTCAGCTTGGCGGCCATGGAACTTCTCATGTTGTGACATGGGATGGGATTTTGCCTGATCTAATGCCAGTTGGCCATCCACCAGGGCCACGACTGAAATTTTCTCATTGAGGATGGCTTTAAGGCGAATGGCAGCCATGGCAGTGAGGATGTCAGTATGGAGATTCTAGCAGAACATCTGCGCAATCTGGGTAGAGGTGACTTTGGCTGCCTTAGCCAAAGGGCGGTATACCTGGGCGTACTCCATGACTGACATCTTCCCTTGTGTGAGGTTTAGGAGGGCTGACCAAGCTGTGTCTTGGGAGTCATTAGGTGTTGCTGCCCTCTCAACCAACTGGAGACATTCATCCAGGGTGGGAGGAAGCACCGAATAGGCTTTTAATAGCTCAGTGAACCAATCTGCTAAGTTTCTGGGAAGGGATGTCACTATTTGAGCAATCTGGAGTGACACTGGGGCAGTTCCTCCTAAGGCAGTGGTCAGCCGGGCCTGAAGTTTAACACGTGAGAAGGTGGCATGTAGGGTGCTCAGCTCCCCTGGAGTGAGGGCCTGTCGAAATTTTTGACACGGGCTGCTCAGAACGAGAGTAGATTTAAACATGCCAATGGGAGGGAAGGAAACGGGCAACTTCTCTTAAGAGGAACAGGAGAGAAAGGTGAACATCAGAAACGTGGTTGGGTGTTTGTACCACGCAGGAAAGGCGCGTTCTGAAGGCTTGTCCATCATATCCAAAAATGAAGACACCATGTTAAATGAGTTTCGTGTAATGTGATAGACGGAGCCCCTGAACACTGCCACAAAGAAGTTAGGCAAGAGTGCCCAGGTAAGTGCCCACAGACAGGATAATCCCGCTGTGGAAATGTCCCCAATGCGACTATGTGGGAAGCACTTTACTATGAAAGTTTGTGTCACAGTCAGTACTATACTGGCGCAAGAAAGAGGGTTATCCTCCTGAGAGCACATATAGAGACTCTATAGCCCTGTCAAAGTCTGAGATGTGGTCCATGTGCAGTTTTCCTTAAGTAAATAATAAAGATGATTCCAATCTTTAAAAATTAATTTGTGATTTTCTTCTGTTTTATTGTAAATTATATAAGATGAAACTGCTTTACACAACTTTGTCAGCTCAGATCTATATTGAGCTTAGGGAGAAGAGCGGGTCTTGTTCTCCACGGAGTCTGTGGGCATCTTCTCAATGACAGGAATAACCAAGGATCTAGACCCTCAATTTCCTTGTTGAGACCCATTCCAGAACTAAAACTGGTTTCCCTCACAGTTGCAGAAACTTTTCCAAAAGTACTATTTAGCTTCTAATCGTTCTTGAAGCCCAATCCATTCTCTTCATCCATATTCCTAAATATTATATTCGCTAAAAGGGTTTTGGAGGCCTCTGATTCGCTTGATAGCCATTCTGAGAGGCTTATCCAGCCTCAACTGAAGTGGTGGCATCCGTTTGGCCAGAGCGCCATTTATGAGGGTTTTTATCTTCATCGCCTTTTTGGTAATATTGTGTTTGGCGGCATCTTGTTGGTCAGAGCGCCATTTACAAGGATTTTCATCCTTGTCAACACATTTGGGGACATCAGACTCAGCCACACCTGGTTAGCTGGAACTTCATGTCTGAGGGTCCACTCCCTCATTGCCACATTTGGTAATATTGTATTTGGCAGCATCTGGTTGACCAAAGCTCCATTTAAAAGGATTTTATTTCTCGCCAACCTCACAATTTGAGTTTAAGATCTGGTTAAGAGGCATCTGTTTTGTCAGATTGCCATTTATGAAAATCATAACAATCATACCCCTCTCCCTTGGTCTCAATCATCAAACTAGGGAAGATTAGAGCAATGTGGCGGTCAGTAAATGCCTTGACCGTTACAGTTCTGTTTCTGTAATCAGTTTACAGCGGTGCCAGACCTTCTCATCCCATTTATTCTGGGGTGGGATGGTGGCGTTAGCAGCAGGTGAGCATTAACATGGACTTAAATACTGTTTTTTGCAAACACCCAGTTGTGGGGGGAGTTTCTCCTTAATGATACGCTTGTGAAGAACGGAAGTGCAGTTCCATCCCGTCACTCCTAACTCTTGTGGGTCTGCCTTCAGAGCTACCCCTGGCGTTAGTGGCTTATCAAGAAACTCTGATTTTAAAAGGGCTAATCATCTTCCACTACATTATGAATATAACCTGGCTTTCCGTTTGATGGTAGACGTCATAAAAATCAACTGACTGTTGTATCCTTACATGGCGCAGGAGGAAAAGGCGTTGTAAGTGTGGTTGGATATGCTCAAGAAGAGGTAAGTGTTTAAGAAAACGTCCACTATTGTGTCAACTATAGTTTTCACTCAGAAAGTAGTCAGTACGTTGCACTTAATTATCTACTTTGGAATTTATTTAATATTACTATTCACAATCTGACCCTCTCCCTCCCTTGAGCATACAATCATCAATGCAATTGCTTAATACCAGGTGTTCTCTAAGCTTGATCTTGTAAATACTTCTAACCAGATACAGGTGGCAGAAAGCCAGGACTGGCTTATGGTGATTTGGATCAGAAGGGCATATTCCAGTTCCATGTGATACCCCTTAATCCTGAAGAACGATCCCACCACATTCCAGTGGATGATTGATAATGTGCTCAGTGACCTCGCGTTCACGTGTGAAGTGTTGTACATTATGATATCCTTGTTCGCTCCCACACTCCTAGCAGCATGAGAAGGATCTGGAGGCGGTGCTAGTTGCGTTGAATAAGGCGGAACTTTATGTAAAGCCCTCCAATTGTGAGTTCTTTTGGGAAGCGGTTATCTTTCTGGATAACCTTGTCTTGAAAGGTGGGTACGCTATCTCCCAGCAAGCTTGAGGCAATACTTGAGTGCCCACTACTGCAACTCAGAAGCAGATGCACAGCTTCTTGTTCATGGTCATCTTTTAAAAAAAATTTCCCGCCCTCTTGCAGCTGGCCGCGACATTGCACCCCCCTGAATGGGAAGAATGTACCATTCTGCTGGACAAAGAGTGCCAGAGGGCGTTTGACGCCATCAAAGAGGTTTTTTGGCGTCTCCCATTATCAAACACAAAGACCTTTTGACATTTATCATAGCATGAAATGCTTCATCTGCCACTGTGGGGGCGGTATTGTTGCAAGTTCATGATGATTTGGAACACCCAGTTGGTTTTTTTCATGCAATTTCTCTTTGTCTAAACAAACCTGTGCCATTTGCATTAGGAGCTGGCTGCTATGGCATGGTCCCTTACCCACTGGTGGTACCTTCTGTTGGGTGCGTGGCATGAGGTAACTATGCGGGAAGATCATCAGGCTCTTATGTTTTTCAAAAACTGCAGAAGATGGCACTTCGTCAGGACTGGATGTATCACGACCTCTATAGCTTTAATCTTAAATATGAGTTTATATAGGGATCCTTTAATGTTCTTCCAAACTTTTTGAATCGCAACCCTGCATTGAGTCTGTCAGAGGTGGATGAGCAGGAGTTAACACATCATTTCCGCTGGCCCAGATTTTAGCCATTGCTACTCCCACGATTTCAGTGGTGGATTAGGCCATAGACGTGCATCTGAGTTCTCAAATATTGGCGGGCCAAATGGCCTGCTGGAGGGCTTAGAGTTGTTGGACCAGCTGGCACTTCTGCCGCATAAGTGGTCCCACTATTCATTGGCGGAGGGAATCAATAAACTTAAGTTGAGACTGTAGGTACCACCCCACCTCCACAAAGAAGCTATTAGGGCGCACCACAACACTCCCCTACAGTGGGTCATCCATTGCATAAGAAATGCCTGGAACTGGTTAAGCAGATGTATAACTAGCTGGGCATTTTTAAGGCTATTTTAATGTGGATTGTGAACTGTATGAAATGTGCACAGGATAAGTAGGATAGATCGGGAAAAATGGTCTCTTTCATCCCCTGCAGCAGGCGGAGGGGCAGTAGACATCAGTGTTCATCAATTTCATTATTAAGCTTCCTGGCTTAATATGTTTATTGCAATTATGGTGGTCAAGGACCACTTTACCAAATTCACACTCTACATTCCTTTTTATCCGCCATCACCTCCAAAGAGTTGGTCCAGCTCTTTGTACGGCATGTGTTCTCAATGTTTACTTTTGCCACAGGAGATCATAAGTGACTGTGGGTCACAGTTTATAGCTAGATTTTGGACTGAACTCTTAACAATCTTAGAACTATGCCGTGTCACTCAAATGCATATCCTCCTAAGTCAGACGGTCAAATGTAGTGGGTTAACCAGATTCTTGAGAAATATATCTGCTGTTACATCACAGCTGTACAGGTCAACTGGGTGGATAATCTTCCATTGGCTCAATTTGCAAATGATAATGGTACTCAGGTGTCTACTGATTTATCACCATATGAGGCCACGCTGGGGTACAACCCTCCATTTTTGATTGGGCCAAGACTTTTCCCAGAAGTTCTGGCTTCAGCCAATCACACGCTGCACATTTAGAGCACCCAACTATTGGTTTGGGAGCATCCAACTAGGGCCAACTGTTGAATGGTTGACTGGACCTAAATCTTTGGGTAATTTGATAGGGGAGATAATAATATTACTGATGCTAATTTATTATGTATTACATTGAAAATATCAGAGATTGTGGACCAAAAATATCCTAAATATATCCAAAATTTGGATTTGTGGCCTAATAATTCCACTTAATAATATTTTACTATGATGACATGGGCCCAGGGGCTTTGTTGGTTAAGTAAGACTTAATAATAGTTGACTTAATGACCTGGGCTTGTGGGCTTTGTTGGTCTATGTCAAAATTAGCCTTTATCGATCAAGTTTCTAATCAAATTAATTACTAATTAGTGGTTCAAATCGCCTTGGTATGTGCTGCCAATTGCTTGAGAGATACATTGGTTCAGCTATTTTCAGACGTATCAGAAACGCTGCCTTGAGATATTACAAGTTTGATACTGACCCTGAGGCCATGTGAGATGCTCCCAAGTCGTAAATATTGTAGGCCCTCAGATGAACTTATTACATTTTTCTCTGGCTAAGTGCCATTGAAAATGAGCCGCCATGGGTAAGATGTGGTTAATATCAAACCCTATAAATTATCTTCAAGTCGTTACTTATAAATTACAATTTTTTATCACTACAAGTTAGTTGTTTGATATACAAGCTTTTTGTATTTAATACTGTTTCATTGTATTAGGGTGAGAAAAAACTTAGGATCAGAAAGATTATGGCAGCGAGGCATTGCACAAGCAACCAACAGAAGAATACAGCTTTATAGTGTCATTTTCAATGAGTTTTTTATCTTAACTATTGTCACCAATTGGTCTATTGTCTTCATCCAATAGACGCTCAAAGCTCCAAATTACCACAGAAAAAGAAGCAGCCCATCTAGTGTAATCCAAAACATCAACACCAACAGTTGTTACAAATGTTTTGCAAGCTGGAAACATCTCCTATCCTTGAAATCATGGTGGGGTCCTCTGTCATATTAAACATGCACCACATGCGGATGCAGGTGCCCTCCTGAAAATTTGCAAGCAAACTCTGGTCCCATATGGTGGAGGCTAATTTGGTCAACGGCGCGTTTTAGTTAATCTCCTGGCCCATTATATCAGCACCCCATTTTCCACATTTTGCAGTTGTCTCTGTTTAAGGGGAAAATCCTAGAGGAACCAGAGTCTATCGTGGTTGAGGGATTGGAGGAGGCTGAGGTTGAGGCAATCTTACCTTCTTAGAAATCTCACCATTTGTTTCAGTATCTCATGGCCTGTAAGAGGTTTCAAGCATATGAAACAGTTGAGATAGCACCCAGGACTGTGCCAATTGTGATGAGTTGGTGTATGCCTTCCATGCTCTGCACCAAGACGCTCCACGCCCCCACAAAGGTCAACATGCTCTTGGTAATTAAGTTACCAAAACCACATAAGAACGACATGCTCACCCAAGTCCCCGGTGGTGGTGATCCTCTGTTCAGTAGGAAATGTTAATGTAAGTCTGGGGGAGCACCCCATGCTCCTTAACTGCATAAAATTCCCATTTTGTACAAAAGAGGGGGTGAGGAATGCGGCAGTCTCTCTCATGACCCAGGGCGATTTAGCCATGTGGTGGAAAAAAGTTGAGTGATGGCGTACCCTCTCAAAGTTGCCCCCTGTCTCCCCTACTTTACCACCCAAGAGCTGGTACAGCAAATTAGCGTTTTGTGAATGGAGGTGGCAGTGGTGAGAGGCCGTCATTAGAAAAAATGGTGGGCATCTTTCCCAAATAATAAATCTTGGGTTCTGCCAAGGGGCTCAAAAATTAAATAAATTGAGGTGAAGCGGAATTGATCTGGCCATGGCATAATTGGGTTCAAAATTCCTCCAGGGTGTTCCCCTTCCGCAAAAGAAGGGCGGTTCAATACCTGTGGGTTTGAGAATAGCAAAATTATCCAACACTTAATGGGATCGCCCCTATGCAGCCTGGTCATGGATGCAATCAGTAGCCAGCCAAATGAAGCATCATAAATTTCCAAGCAGAATTGCGCTGGGAGGGCAAATTAAATGGCTAAATTTGAGTGAGAGTCAGATGGCCAGTGGAACATTCATCATTGAGTTGGTTGTTAAATCTCATTACACCAGAATTAGTTGGGATTGCGCCACCTTTGCTTCATGTAACCCCATTTATTTCCTAAGCCCTTCAGTAAATAAAACAACTGTCCCTCACAGGTACAGTTGCCATCAATTTCAAAAATTGTTCAATTCAAACAATTTCCCTTATAGTCCATTTTACAGCTATAATTTTTACCACTTTCTGCAGCTTCCGCTACCAAGTACCATGTTCCTAGGGGTTCCGCAATGACTGGGTCTTGGTGGCCATTATCACTATGTTCCTGCCCTCTCTCCTCAAATGGGGATATTGAGTTAGTAGCCTTTTGGGGATGTCCCACTCTTTGGAGCCCTCTGACGTCAAGATGTATTTTGCTGTTGAAATTAAATTCTCCCTGTTGGGCGTGGTTCATGACCTCGCCATGTGCTTAACAACTATGGTACCTTAGCGGATTTTGGGCCCTCCATGGGCCCAAAGGAGCTAACTGCGGCAAAATCTGCTACTACCCCCAAGACCACAATTTGGTTATTGATAGGACTGTTAGTAAGGATGGCTGTCAGTCACCACCACACAAACGTTTCTCATCTTGTGATTACCAGGTCATATATATGTTTGTCCCCGGCATTCTGGGTTGCTCTCTGGGTGTTCACTCATCCTGACTGGCAGGCCAGCCTCAATTTCATTAGCCGCTTCCATGACAGATAGTTGGTTCCTCAGTTGTGATTTCAGCGACTACTAGAGGGAGCTTGCTAGGAGAATTGTTGTATTTTTCTCCAGAGCTGTCACTAGCCACGGTCAAGATTCCCTTACCAAACCAGTTAGTAAAAAGTTTCTTGACTAAATTTTTATGCCTTTCTCTGGTTGCAGTGACAACGGATTTATTGCGGGGAAGGCCGACCATGGGATGGACACTTCCAAATATGACTCAGAAGAGACAAAACTTATTACCAGGGAAGGCATACCAGAGAAGCGATGCTATCTCTTGTTGCCAGCGGGAACGCCACTTATGGGGAGGGGGAAGGAACTTGTGGAGGGGCCGTAGCCACAACTGAACACGTGTGGAGGAAGGGGTCTGCTTTGATGAACCAGACTGGGAACCAGGAGGAGACCAGCTGTCGGCAACGTGGTGGGAGGTAACCAAACATCCACGCCTGAAAGTGGTCCAACAAATGAGACCAGAATCTGTGGACAGCTTCTGGGAGGGTGGGGGTGGAGCCTGCGATGGCATCTAAGACAATCGTGTGGATGGTCCACATGACAATTGCAACCACCAAAGCACGGAAGGAGGGTGGAAGAGAGGAGGCCATTGATAGAGCAAACATATCTCTTGACAGACTGAAAAGATGCGTTTGATCCTGGCTCAGCAGACGTTGAACTTCGCGCCATATCACTTTAGAGGTAGGGAACTTCTCCAGGCGGTGGAACAGACTTCCATACTGGCCACGCATGACACAGGATGAGTGTAAAGCGTTAGAGCGCTCAGCTGTAAGATACACCCGCCTCAGGCAGCGCCACACATGGGAGCGGACTTGAGGCTGCAACAGAGGATGGTGTACATATTTCCAGATAGTTTTTTGGGTCTCAATGGAGTAAGGGATGTCCATCATGTCCAGGTAGTCCACCCTGGATAGGACATGGGGCCGAATGGGGATCACGCCATCATGGATGGGTAGCCCCTGTACCTCTTGTGTGAACTGAGGAGAGGGGCGGCCTCTTTGGGTTGTATGTCCGCTAATATGAATTCTCCACTCAGCGCTCCGCATGGAGAGTAGAATTCGTTTGTAGTGGGTTTTAGTCCCATGAGGACCTGTGGCCAATGTGTGTTATGCGAGGTATTTCATCAGGGAGTGGGGGTTCGATGGATTGTTGAGGCCCAAGGCGCGGGAGAAGTTGGAGCAGGCTGTGCGGGACCAGTGTTGGGAGGGAGGTGTAGGGGCAGTGACGGCCGCAATCCAGGTGCCCAGGATCTTGGCAGCATGGGCTTTGAAGTCAAGCAGGCCCATGCCACCATGATGATGAGGGCCAAACATGACCTCTAGCCGTACTGGTGGAGGGCGGCCTGACCAAAGCCATCCTTGAAGCAGGGCATACAAGGATTTGAAGAAGCTTGGGGAGAAGGGGATGGCGTGAGCTCCCAACCAGACTTTGGATAGGAGCATAGAGTTGACTAAAACAACCCTGCCAGTAAGGGAAGTAGGGTGGGCTCTGAGAGAAACGATTCACTTCATCACGTTGTCCAAAATTTGGCACTCCATTACTGCTGACGCGTATCCCCCTGCCTCCATCCACACGACCAGATGGCGTACTGGTCCTATGGTAGGGCGTGGCACAAAGGGGAGCACCAGTGGCGGTGTGTGTTGAGTTAGTAGGGCGAGGACGTGGGTGAGCAGATGGGCCGGGTTGGAACTACTAATTGCTGGGGCCCAGCAGTTCTGAAACCGACCAAGGAGGATGATTTCGGTTCTGGAAGCGTTCAGTGCCGCGTTGCTTACCCGGGAATACTCCTGGATGAGAGCTTCAAGCATGCATGAATCTTGATTATTAGACACCCCTACCACACATTCATCTGAAAACGTCATCATCTTGACTGGGGCTTGGCCTGGCACATGGACCCCAGTGAGTTGGGCATTCACATCTCGCAGTAGTGGGTCAAGGCTGAAGTTGTATAAGAGTGGGCTGAGAGGGTCCCCTTGTTGCAAGCCCCTTCGAGGGCGGACTACTTCCGTTAGAAAGCCAGGGCCACGTACTGCCATTGTTGCAGATTCCGTGAGCAGCATCACCCAGTTGATGAAGCGAGGGGGTAGGCAGAATTGATGGAAGCAGGCCCTGAGGTATTCCCAGTTTACTCTATCATAGGCCTTTTGTTGGTCCAAGAATACAAGTGCCCCAGAGGCTGTGGATTGACATACATTAGCCACAGAGTGCACGTTATCCCAAATCGACCTTCTGGGTATGAAACCAAATTGTTCTGGGGAGATGGTGGCAGATGCTACAGTCCCTAAATGGTTAGCCATGATTTTTGTTAAAATTTTAGTGTCTGTGTTTGTTAGAGAAATGGGGCGCCAGTTAACTAAGTCTAGATTATCCCCTTTCTTGAAGAGTGTGATGGTAAAGGCCTCATGTCCTCCTGGTAGGAGGCGTATTTCCAACAGGATTTGGTTAAGTGAGGCAAGCAGTAATGGGGATATATATTTGAAATACTTTTTGTAGAACTCATATGGAATGCCATCTGGGCCTAGGCATTTTCAGTTTGGCGCACCGCGTGTGGCTGTCCATAATTCGATCAGAGTAATCAAATTCATTATTTCCAGGTATCAGAAAATGGTGCAGATGTGGGCTTGGTTGAGAAATTCTGCCACTTCGGCCAGCTGAATTGGATTAGATTGGTACAACTTGGAGTAATACTTTTGTGTTTTGATTGCCACTTTGGCTGGCATATCTGCAATGGAATCATCCAATCTTTGCACCTGTGTGCAGGCCACGCTCTGGCGTGGTGAAATTTTTTTAAAGAAATGTGCGGTGCACTTGTCACCTTTTGTGATGCATGTGGCCCTGTACTGAACACAAACCCAATGTTTGTGTTGCCTTTTGAGTGCGTTGAGGTGGGCAGCTGCCTCCGCCCACTTCTGGCCCTTGCAGAGCTGTATCCTGTAGCTGGGATGTTGGATTCCAGGTGTGCCAACTCTGCCAGAGCGCACAAAATGACCGCCAATGTGGCTCGTGATCATCTGGAGGAGAGGTGGCCATAATGGCAGATGGTGTCATCTTTGAAAGTTGCCTATGTGGAAATGGGGTCCGCACAAAATGGTGCAACAAACTCTTTTGCCAAAGTTGCTGCTTCCACCCACATGGAAAATCCTGGTAACACGAGCTTGGAGGGGCGGATTTTGCACCAATGTGGGGCCTTAGCAGCTGTGACAGGTAGGTGGTAGGTTAGCGAGACCAGTCGATGGTTGGAGAATTCCATTTTTTTGTTTTGAAGTGGGAGATGTGGGGTTGGAATTTCGCCAGCGTTAGGATAAGGTCAATGCGGGTCATGGACCTTAATTGGCTGTTGTGGATGTGGGGGCGCATCATGTTTTCGAGCAGCGGGGCATGTCATGGCAGTGCATCCATTAACCTGAGGGTAGCCTTTAGAACGTGCAGTTCTACATGACCCTGGGGCGTGGGGTAAGGAAGGCCACCGGTCCATTGGTGTGTTTAGCCAACAGTTCATGTCGCCAACTAGGAAAGAGTCTTTGGGTAGTGGGAGGGATTTAACTGACAAGAAAAATTCCTGACGCTCACGTGCACCGTTTGGGGCATAAATGTTGATGATTGCATGCACTATGTCAGCCCACGAGAAAGTGACAACAAGCACTCGGCCATTTAGGAATGTTTCTGAGGATAAAAATTTGAACAAATTATTTTTCCGGATTAACACCCCCCAGAGCTTTGACCAAAAGTATAGGGATGGGAGGAGCATTGTTTTCTAAGCTTCCTCAGAACCTCATGGGCAGTGGGACTCCTGGATGGCCAGGATATCCACAGGTAAATTGTGTTGTAAAAAACATAGTTTCCTAGCCCGGGACAGGGAGGCCTTGAGTCTGGAGATATTCAACATCCCTAAAGTGAAAGTTTCCCCCATCACACCTTAAGTGTGAGGGGGTGGGCACCTGGCCCACCAGCCTCCTCTAGATCCCCATGGGCCTTCACAGCAGCGTGGGTGTTAGCAGCAATGCTATCAGGGTTTTTGTTAATTTTTTCAGAAAGAGTTGCATTGGTTTTAGCCTTCACTTTTTGTTTTCCTGATGTCAGACAAATTTTTTGTGGTGCGGATGAGTTTGGTGCACCATTGAGCGGATCAAATTTTTTTTTTCAGTTGGAATGGTCCAAAGTCAGTTTCAACCGGAGCTTGGGTGCAACAATTGGGTGATATCAAATCCCCCATTGGATCCTTGGATTGAGTGGCCTGCTCAGCATGGGCTTCCCAATCTGATTGGTTGATGGATTCCTGAGTTGCTTCTGCCGCGAAGGTTTCCATGTCCTCCTGGCATTGTGTGTGTGGGATAGCGGTGGTGGCTTTGGCCGCTTCCTTGGCCGCGGCCCTGCGAACCTTCTTGGACTTCTTCCGCTCTTGTGGGGAGATAGGCTTTGCCAGTAGGTAGCAGCCTTGTGCTCCCCACAGGAAAGCCTCTTTGGTGCTTGCAGTTGGTTCATAGTGCGCCTCTCCGCTGGCCATGGCCGCTGAGGGGTGCTCTTGGTATGTGACGCCCTCCTTGGTGGGGCATGCATACGCCTTATGGCCAAACGCGTCACAGTGGGTGCAAATGGGGGGAGCGCTGTCCACGGTCACCTGGAATGGGTGAGTGGTATGCCCTGCGATATTAATAAAAGTGGAGTGCAGGATCTGGGTTAGGTCCTTCACGATCTCCTTGGTTGGGGTCAGGACTGTGATGGCTTTGCCAGTGCACAGGTGTGGCATCAGCATGAAGCATTGCATTTTGAAAGATTGTATTTCGCTGTATATGGCGAGACCATCTTTCAGGTGTTCCAAAATGTCATGTTTTATCGTAGTAGGCAAAAAGTCAAATGTGAGGAAAATTTGGTTTGATTTTGTCCATCTGGTGCATTTGGTTTTGATGACCCATTGCCCTTTGGGGAGGTCGACCACTATGTGCACTGCCGCAGCCTCATCTGCTGCCTCTTTGCTTTCAAGACCTAGGTCCAGCCAACCGCGTGACATGGAGTGAGGTGCGACGTACACCACGGTCAGGAAAATTGTATGCACATCTTCACAAAATTTTTCCCATAAGGCCATTTGTTGGATGTCCAGAAACACGCGGACTCTGAATTCCACCGATGAAAGTGGCTGGGAGTGTGGCGTGTTGATGTACTGGTTGCATCGTGCTTGCCATGCAAGTATCTCCAGGGAAAAAGCGACTGCCAGTTTTTATAATTTTTGTCTATTCTGCTGGTTTCTCTGGGGCATTTTTGAACGTTGGAGGCTGCGGGCCTTCCACCTGCTCCTCTTACCTTACTTTCCCAACTGCTTCCTGACATGGGCGCAGACTAATCTCCTCTGTGAGTTATCAAACTAGATTCAGTCTTGAATTGAATAGGTTGCAAAAGTGATTGCAACAAGAAAGAAAAGTTTGCAGTGACAACGGAATTCTTTGACATATCATTTAATTTTTGTAGATTTTCATTGCAGATCTTGGAGGTATTCTTTTCTGCAGCATTTTCCGCTCAAAGTTCTTTTAGTACTAGATGGTCCCGCTCAAAGTTCTTCAGATGTTTTAATACACTGTCAAGGGTCCCTCAGTCATGAATTCTGGCGTCCAGTTTCATGGACCTGATGAGATGAATTATCAAGTCTGCTCATTAGAGAATCTTGTTCCTGGAGTGACTCTTCATTGGATCAACGCATATTCTCTAAGATGACCCTAAGGTCAGCATATTCCAATCATTTGATGAATGAAAGGGTAACAGGATGGGCTCAATTGGTGCTATTATGAGCCTCTACTTGAGCTAATTAATTTTATATTTGTCCATATTTAATAGACCCAAGAACTGATTTAGTGGAGTTTTGGCAGCTCAGTTATTTCTATTCTCCACGGAGTTCTCTGAGGCTAACAACACAATCCAAGTAATCATTGACCCGATGCTCTAAGATAGTGATATGGTCTTGGATGCACACTACAGCGATGTCAATTCCTGAAGCTCAGACAGTAACCTCCTGCATGAAACACTTGATATCTACCCCATTTTGTGACATCCTTAGTCCATTATAAAGTAAGATCCTAGTAGTTCAACAGTTCCCCATAACACATGAAAGCTCCTGGTTCAGCTGGGGCACAAATGATCCATACAGCCGTGTACATCATCAACATGAGTATGAACTTGGATAATCACTTCTTAAATCTCCAAGATCATCTATTCAAGCGCTCCAGAAGAATTCAGTTTTGATTATGTTGATCCTGTGCGAATTGCATCACGTTGCCAATCTTTATGTTATGGCATTCCACCACTTTTAGTAGCTTCTGGATTGAACGCTGTACATATGCCACTAGGTACTCTAAAATGCCCAGTGATTCATAACGTCTTGTAAGCCCAGTAGTGATAGCGTCTAAGTAGAACATATATAGCGCATGTCACTGAGCTTGGTCCCATTGATTAGAACATGCTCATGAAGTTCTTTATGGTATCTCCATTGTAGAGGCAGTATCTTCAAAGAAGCCACATAATGTGATGGAGAAGCTTGGAGAAAGCATCCAGTGACCTTCTATATTGATCTGACTCCAGCGCTGGACAGGCGGCCTTTTGAATTTCCATTGGTGCATTGGCAGATTCAGACAGCGCGCTCTCAGTAAAAAGAGCAGGTTCCTCATCAGAGGTTTCCATGGGATCACCACTGTACTTCTTAAACACCACAAGGTCTTGACAAAGGTAGTTAATCCAGACATGGTTCAAGTTATTCTTGCTGCTTAAGACAAATCAGTGGGCCCTTGTAGTGAGCACAACTGTTAGAATTCTTGTGGATGCAATTTAATCAAGAGGATGGTTGCAAATGATATAATGACCGCTGATGCAACGGAATAGTGATATGAAATTAATGTTTCTTAACAATATATATTATAATATAGTAGCAGAGAGGTTTAATGACCTCCATCTTTATTTCTATGGAAGAGTTACACTACCATTGCTACTAGGGGATGTACACAAGATATGGGTTTTATCATAGAGTCACACATTGGTTCACTATTTATAAACTCTTACTCTTCATCGCCACTATTATCCCCATTTCTGAGGCCTCTGGACTTAATACCAACCAAGCTGATATTCATAAAAATAATTCAATGTAATTCCTGGAGGAATTGTGGGTACATGTCCACATTACCCATTAGAATCCTCAGCACTTGATATTTTTTAATTATCCTCAGATTCAGTCGCTGATAATTGAAATACACCAATTTTTATTGAGATTTGTTCCTGATACTTCCAGATCCAGCATATTCCTCAAGATTGCTCAACAAATAGTGTTAAACCAAGATTATTAGTTGATCCACCAGCCCAGCTACTTAGAACCTAATATCAGCAAATTTGGGAGGAAACCATCTGATTTATCTCACAATATGGACTATGGAAAACATTCATACTTTCCACAGATGCATCCAACTTATTTATAGGAAACAATATCTCAAAGTTGGATGATTGTAAGGGTCTTGGCTCCCAATATTAAGCTGAGGGTCATGCACCCCTTTATAACCAAAAAATGTATAAACCCTAGGTTTTGCCTCTCACCCAATCTCTGACCTGCGTCATACTGTGTTTGAGAGATGGGTGGCTGCTGCCCCTCCCTGTATGCCACATGCCTCTTCCAGCCTTCCCCCATCCCAAACCCATCCTAGTGTCAGAATATTTAAGTTTTATATTTTAAAAATTAAGCAACCTTATGAAGATTTTAGGAGAACGCAGACGCTTACATCACATCCACCATTACTGCCCCAACTGGTAGTTCAGCCATAAGTCAATTAGAAAGGGAAAACTTACTAGGAAAGATAAAAACAAGAAAAAATCAAAAAGAAATGGTCAAAGAAGGTGACTGAAATTGAAGCCCCATTAAAAATAAAAAATGCGAATTTGGACATTCAGAAGTTGGAAAATATCCCAAGAATGGCTTTTAAACCTCAGTTGATACTATTAAGCAATTCAGGAATCAACTCCATTAATTATAAAATTTAAAAAAAGAAATCATTTCCCGCTAGTGTTTCAGCTTAGTAGCCCCCTTTCCATCATATAACCTAGCACCCTGCTAATGATAGGTTGTTGGATTATACTTTTATCTTTTTTGCATTTGGTTTAATAAGGAGCCTTATTTTATTAAACTGTTTAAATTAGTAAATTTTTATATAGTAAATGACATATGGGCACCAATTCACTGGGTTAGAGACTGTCCAAAACCCCTTCCAATGCGCCCACCCAGAGTTCCTTAAACCCGCGTTGCCTTGTGGAATGTGATTAACTTTGTAGGTCTTGGAATACTAACAAAGAAAGCCAGTTTTTTCATTTTACGTTGGTTTCCTAACATAATAACCCAACAACCTATTAAATTAAAGGTGCAGTAGTTGGTTCATCCCCTTTTGGCTTTAAATGACTCTTCCACTAACCAAAGTTTACTTTCCCTCTTAAGAGTGCCTTAGCTGTTTTCCGCGGTATATTATTGTTACAAACATAAAGAAGGTCCCATTACTTGGGTGGCATAACCCACTAACCTTTCGCTGCTCTCACCTCACTGTAAACAGTCAGGGCTTGTGATTCCCACTAGTTTGCTCACGTTAGGCCACATCCAGGTGATTGAACGTGACAATAGGGGAGAAAAAAGCGATAGAATTATTAATTTTTCTGGGGACTGAACCACACGCTTGTGACTATTGCACCCATTGCCCTCAAAATTGCAAAAAGTGTGATAGTGTACTAAGTTATGAAGTTACACACTCATAACATGGACCTAGGTTATTACATTGAGGCTGGCGCTATCCCCTCTCTGAGGTCTAAAGGGGCTATAATGGTTCATATGAACCAGTCCCACCTTGAAGTATTGATTCTACCCCCTGCTAGTTCAAATTGAACGGTTGGGTGAGTTTTATATCATCATAAGTCCTACAGACCCAGCTATTACTACTGACTACATTGCACTGGTCAGCAGGTGGAGGAGAAGCATCACGTGAATCCTGTTTATTGAGATCTTTCAAAAGTGTGGCCCTTATTTTGGCCTAAAAGATCCCAAGTATGCACATTTTTCTTATGCTTGGGCTTCTGCTGTTCCCACTTAATTCACAATGGGGTCAGAAGGGTGCTCCACCCTTCTTGGTTAACACTTCTGGATCAACTCTTTGCTCCTTTGATGTGTTGAATAACGTGGATCTTGCTTACTTCTTGTTCAACAATTAAGCTCATGTTGGGAAACTGATGGTAACTGTAATTGCCTTATTGGTACTGGTGCCTCAGTTGAATACACTGACCTTAACGTGGTGCAAGCTTTAGATCTTGATGCCACTTCAGGTTCGCTTATCCTGGGGATGTCACGGGTCTCTATGCTTACACTCCCTCTATGTAAAACTTTGCGCTTAGCAGCCCACAAATATAATTTATAGCACACTTCATGGCAATCCAGAATTGCTTTATTCAGTATTTTTGGGGTTAGGATGGTGGCGCCACCAGCCAGTGAGTATTGAGTTGGAGCGGAATATTCTAAAAATTTCATCAATTGCTCACTCTTGTGAAATCTTCTTCTTACCCTGGCAAAACGCTCTGTTATAGCAGCAACCAAAGAATACTCTTCTACAGATATTTCTCCTGATCTGCCTACTTTGCCTCTTAGTCTCGCTCCATTTAAGTCAGCTTTTGACGTGTAAGGGGCCAATAAGCTGACTTGTCACTCAGGGTTTGATCTGATTTTCCAGTTATAATGGACCTGATCAAAATAAATTGCCCTTATATCCCTACACGCTTGAAGAAGATCAAGCTATAAAGGAGTGCATTGATGACATGGTGATGAAGGGGTGGATGGTCAGAAACCCTCCTCTGTGTCTTCTCATGTAATCTTCGCTAAGAAGCCAGATGTACTTTAATACCACGTGTGAATTATGGACATTTAAATAATGTGACGGTCATGACTCCAACCCTTTGCCTTTGGAGGCAGAAATTTACTAGCAAAATCTATCTCAAAGGTGTTCTCTAAAATTCGATCTGGTGAACGCTTTCCATCAGGTGTGGGTCAAGGCTGGCCAGAAATGGCTAATTACAATTTGCATCCAGTATGGCATTTACCATTTAAAGTTATGCCCTTTGGTTTAAAGAATGTTTCAGAAGTTTTAGAGCGCCAAATAGATGACGCCTTGGGAGATACCAGATTCTATTGTGCAATTGCTTACATGATGATATCTTGATCCAATTAACAAATGATGAACAACACAGAAAGTATTAGGTAGCAGTGGCTGCAGCCCTCCAGAAATCTGGTCTGATTGCTAAGACATCCAAATGCGTTTTCTTTAAGAATAAAAGACAATTTCTGGGAAATCTGATCTTAAAAGAATGTCATGCCATCATGCCTTTTAAGCAGGACGCCATTCGCTCATGGTCTACCCCTGTGACTCAGAAACAGCTGCAAGCTTCTTAGGATCAGTTATGTTTCTTAAGAAGTTCTCAACAGCCATTTAGGAGCTAGATTCAACTCCTCACCTCTCACGGGTAAGAAAGCATCATTTGTTTGGACGCAGAGTGCCAGAAGGCATTTGAGGCAATAAAGGAGGTTTTTACCACTACCCCATTATTCGCCATGCTGATGAAGATAAACCATTTATTGTATTATGCGATGCCTCTGGAACTGCAGTGGGGCTGTAAATCTGCAGGAATATGATGGGCGTGAACAACCAGTGGCTTACTTCTCAAGGAAATTCAGCGCCACAGAGCGATCCTAGGCCTTTTATGATAAAGAGTTGGCGGCGATTTCTTGGTTCCTGATGCATAGACGATACCTGATACAGGGGGACAAGCACAATGTGGCAGTGAGCACAAATGCAAGTCGCTCACTTATCAATATAAACCTCAGAAGCTGGCTTGCAAGCATACCAGAACTCATCGTGACCTTTTCAGTTTTGATTTCAAGTATAAGTATGTCAAAGGGGCCGCCTATATTTTACCTGATTTTTGAGCCACGTACTTCTAATGGACCCCACTTTAGATATAGACTCAGAAATAGTCGCAGTGCTACCCCCTATAAACGTCATTGATCTGCCACCTCCATCCATTGCTGTGGTTAAGTCTCCCACCCCTACCCCTAAGCCCAAACACAAACCCCACCCCGACCTAAAAAGAAACCCAAGTCCAAAGCCCTTAAGTCCAAATCCCCCAGTACCACTGATACTCCTTTGGAGCTGGAAGCCTCTGTCAATAAAGGTTCTTCCTGGACTCTATTATCACGGATACTCAATCTGAGTCAGCAACTGAAGTTACTCCATCTGACACAGTCCAGGTATCTCTTATCAATGAAGGTTCTCTCTAGATGCTGTTTTGGCATCCCATTCTACTGATCCAAAAGGATGAGACCCCTGAAAAGATTGATGCTGATAAAGCCCCTTCTAGATGACATTCCAAAAATATAGGGTAATAATTTTTTTGACAAGGTATGGTCTCTCTGAGATGCGTTCTCACGTCATAAGAGACATTATGACCCAACAACTATGGGGAACCCTGGCGCTAAAAATGTATCAATCAGTCATTTGACGGTATGATTGTAATGAACTGAAGAAGAAAGTTCAAACCTGGATTGAGTAATTCTTGACTGCAAAAGGCCCAAATCAGATAAAACAGGGCGGAACGGCCTCCTCCACCCTCTTATAATAGCAGCAGGACCATGGACGTCACTGTCAATGGACTTTATTGTAAGCTTACCCAACTCCCATGGTTATGATGCATTTATGGAGGTGGTAGATTGCTATACAAAAAACGCTACCTTTATCCCCTGTATGACAACCACTACCGCTGAGGACATGGCACGCTTGTTTATGGCACATGTGTTTGCTTTGTTTGGGGTTCCCCAAAAGATTCATCAGCAATAGGGGACCTCAGTTTACCTTGCGATTATGGGAGGCTTTGTATGAAATGTCGAAGATTAAGACATGCAGATCTTCAGCCTATCACCACCAGTCATATGGTCAAATGGAGAGCACTAACCAGTCCTTAGAGCATTACCTGCGATGCTATGCGAATGCTTTTCAGGATACATGGACAGAGGACCTCCCTATGGACTAAATAGCATATAACCACTCCCTCAATGAATAAAAGAAGTTGTTACCTATGTATGCTAATTTGGAGACAACCCTGCGTTCAGTGTAGAGCCACAAGCGCATAGTAACATCCCTAATGCAGATCTCAATGTCACCCACAACTGGAAGGTGCATCAACAAGTTCAGAGCCATATTACTAAATCCACCAATGACGCCAACTAATTTGAAGAAATGTAAGGAAGTGAGGCTCCTAACTATCAATAGGTGATTTGGTATGGAGGATACTAAAATTTTGAACCTCAAGGAGCCATGTAATAAGTTACCTTGCAAGCGTGCAGGTCCCTTCATCATTTCCTAAGTTTTGAGAATTGGATACTTTCTCGTGGAACTTCCCTCACACTTTAAGATCCATAACTCCCTTTATGCCTCCTAATTATCACCATTTGAAGGATAGAAGCCAGTGGAGGTGGAGCCCATCATGGTTGAGGGTGTCTCAGAGTTTGAGGTAGAGCAGATCTTAAACTCACAAAGTGTCAAACATGGTTATCAGTACCTAGTATTTTGGAAGGGATTTTCATCATATAAAGATATTTGGGTTCCCTCAAAAGATTGTAAGAACTGTTAAGAGTTAATTGCCCAAATTCGCAAGATCAACCCCAAGGCACCTTCACCTTACCCCCAAGAAGACAGCGATTGCAGCCATTAAAACATCCTACCCCACACAATAACTATGATTAGGCTAGCTCCCATGAAGGGGGTAGATCCTGTTCTTTTTAGGGAAGGTAATGTAAGGGTCTTAGCTCCCGCTATTAAGCTGGATAGGGTCATGCACCCCTTTAGAACCACAAAAGGTTCAAACCACAGGGCCCTGCCTCTCATCAAATCTCTGACCTGGGGTATACCATAGATGAGATATGGGTGGCTGCTGCCACTCCTTGTTTGCGCATGCCTCTTCCACCCTTCCACCAACCTAAACCCATTTTAGTGTCAGAATATGCAAGGTTTTTTATTTTAAAAAATTAAGCAACTTTTTGAAGACTTTAGGAGAACCCAGAAGCCCCATATCACAGTCCCCATTCCCTACCCCAACTGGTAGTTCAACCAGAAGTCAATTGGATAGGGGAAACTTACTTGAGAAGCGAAATTAGAGGAAAAAGTCAAAAAGAAAGGGCCAAAGATGGGGATTGAACTTGAAGCCCCATTCCAAAATCAAAGATGTGAATTTGAACATTTGGAAGTTGAAAAATTGTCCCAATAATAGTTTAGAAACCTCAATTGATAATATCAAGGCAAAATTGAGATAAAATTCATTAGATAACAAATTTGAAAATGGAAATCATTTCCACTATTGTGATTCAGCTTAGTAGCCCCCTTTCCACCATTTACCCTAGCGCTCTGCTAATGATAGGGTGTTGAGTTATTTTTTACCTATTTTTGCCTTTGATTAATAAAAATACTTATTTGGGAAACTGTCTAAAAAAGTAATTTTTCATATAGTAAAAGATATATGGGCATCAATTAACTGGGCTGGAGCTTGTCCAAAACCCCTTCCAATGCGCTCACTAAAACTTCCTTGAAACCCGTGGTGCCTTATGGACTGTGGTTATCCTTGTGGGACTTTACATACCCACGAAGAAAGCCAGGCCTTTCCACTACACGCTGGGTTTCTAACAATGATGAAGGCAATTACCATTTGATTTCCTATTACAGCAAAACGCTTTTTTTAAAGCTGAGTGAAATTAAAATGTCACAAAGAAAGAATGCCTAGCAGTTATACTTAAGAAACATTTCTAACCCTTCTTATATGGCACAAACTTTACAATTGTTAATGACCACGCTCTTTTAAATTGGCTCTAAAACATGAAAGATTTAATATAAAGACTGGCTTGATGATTTCTCATACTCCAGAATCATGACATAATTATTGTCCATTGAGTTGGAATGAATCACTTAAACGTAATGAATTGAACTAATGTAAGTCTCAGGGAACGTCCTTTGGCCCTTGATTGGGTCATCTTCCCATTCCCAAATAAAAAGACACTGAAGAGGATGGCGGTACCTCTCATCACTCAGGGCGATCTCACTCACATAGTAGGTGAGCGATGGGTAACAGCTCGTCTGCTTCAGATCCCACCCCCAATACCCACACTTACCTCAGCAGAACTGTTGCAGGGAATTAGTGAATTTTGTGTAAGATTACTGAATTGAATTTGGTCAGATCTAATTTGGCTGGCAATCTGGCTGATGCCCAAAATTTGAATGGCTGTAAAAGCATGAAGAATGAGATATCAGCCAGATCACCCAACGGTTCCAATTCAATCACTAAACCAGTTGAACAAATATTGGGCGCTATCAATGAGGGTTCAAAACCCTCGGATAATAATTTGGCCATTGCACCTGATATGCTGCTGTTGACCAAATGAATGGTTAAATGACCGAGCACAGATGAATTGGCTGTCCCAAACCTGTTCCCAACCAAATGGACCCATCCCTATATGGGATGGCCTTGGGGGATTCCCGTCACCTGTCAGGCCAAACACCATCATGCTAACCATCAGAAATGTAGTTGAGCCCTGGTTTGGACATTTGAGGTCGAACTGACAGAGACTCAGCCCACTGCCAAATTTTTTGATGTCAGTTCCCAAAGAATAAACCCGCCCATTCCCAAACAATTTGCTGGTTAGGTTGAATTTGTGGGTCCTGACCCCATCCTGTCACTACCCCAATTAACCACTATTTAATCAGTTGCATGGCACTGAGAAAATTTTTGGTCAATTTTCTTGCTTTCCTTTCCAACTAAAATTTTGCCAAAAAAATCAATTTTTTTTATTTTCTGTTCTGACCGCATCCCAGATGGCATTTCCCTGGTGGTCCATCACCCCGCACTCCATTTAGACTTTACCGATTCTTTTGGTCACCATGGCTCTCTCTATCACCAATTGGACCCAGCAAGTCCGACACTTTTGGTTTTACAATCCCACTCTTATGAACTTCCAACAACAATACACGGGGATCTTATGGCCCTATGTACAACAATAGAAAGAAAGAGTCCATCTCCCTATCACCCCAATGAGTTGGCCTCTCAAGCCAATAATCTTGTTGAAACTATCCCAGTAATCCCGCCTCATACAGTTCAAATTACCAAGTTGGGAATGGGTTCAGTGTGGTTTGTCGTTGGGATACTCCTTACCCTGTTGTTGCATCACCACTTCAAGGTATCACATTTCCTGGCTCCATATAAAGTTGTACAATTGGCAACGCCTCTGGCATTCTGGCTTGCTTTTTGGGTATTCATGCATCCCAACTGGCAGGCTGGTCTAAACTTCTTCTGCTGTTTCCATGACACCTAATCTCTCTTACTACACCTAGAAAGATCCATAACTGAGCAGTTAAATGACTTATGATGAAGCCAGACTCTTGGGAGGGTGAAGATTAATTCTATAAAGATGTTGAAAAGACACTCATAAAATGCTTAAGTTTATGATGGAATATAAAAAAGTAATTTATACCTGACTAGTTACCTTACTTGTGACCTTTATAAAGAGTACCAGTTTTATTTAAAGCCAAAATACCTTAGGACATGAAGGAGCTAGAAAATTTTACAAATGGATCAATAATCAATACTTTTGGGAAGGAATTCTGGACTCCATAGTGGAAGTCTTAGATGCTTGTATAACTTGTCAGAGACAAAATCTGCATAAGGCTAAGTAAAATTATCATCCCATAATTGTTAGATGCCCAGCTTCGAAAGTAAAGTACTGGTTTATTTTGGGCTGTGCAGAACCCACAAGAGCAGCAATAGTCCACAAGGCACCTCTGGTCTCAAGGGGCTGGAAATAAGCGCATTAGAGAGGGTGTTGGAAATGATTTAACTTAAGGAATTGTTGCCTATATGCCATTTATTTATTTATATATTTAAAATTAAAGTTTTACAAACAGTACTTTTATTTAAACTAAAAAAGGTAAACTAAAGAAAAGATCACCCAACAACCTACCATTAGCATTGTGCTGGCTCTTATGGTGGGATAAGGGGAGTTCTTTTAAGCTGAACCACGGTCTAGGGTTCATTTTCTGTTTCAAATCCAAAAATTTCAGTTTAAAAATGTAAATTTCACCTTAATACTATCATTTAGCGCCCCAAAGTGTTCTTAGATCATTTTCTCCAAATTCTATATATATAAGTTCACCTTTATGATTTTCAGAAAAGAGAGTTGATTTCAATCCTTGATTTTGTCATCTTTTTCTTTGACTTTTTTCTCTGAGTTATAAATTTTATGTATGGTTTTGTTATGCATGTTGGCTTCTGGGCAAACCAAATTGTTAAGGGCAGGATTAGGGCTTTGATGTGGGTTTTATTGATTTTTCTTAAGGTCTTCACAAAGTTGTTTTATTTTAAAAATGAAAGCCTGCTGATTTTGAGACTTGATTAAATCTGGGCTAAACATTGGATAGGAGAAAGGTATGTAGCAAGCATAAAGGGGCAGCGGCCACACATCTCTCATCTAGTATGTAACCTAGATCATGTAAAAAGGTCAGTGGAAGAACCTTAGGGTTGAAGACTTTATTAGTCCTGAAGTTATGCAAACCACTGTCCAGCTTTATAGCTGGCTTCTGGAGTCTTACAATGACCCCTCATCAGACATTCTATACCAAGAGCTTAGATGTCATAGGTCCAATGCCTAAATATAGAAGAGAATTTATGTATTCTGGTAAAGGGCAATTATATCACAGATTGGTTCAAAGCAATTTCCATACCTGCACAGACTTCCAAGGCTACCGCTAGTTTCTTAAATTAAAATGTTTACTGGGCATGGATGCTAAAAGTTAATGCTGTGCATATGGGGAAAAACTTTATTTCAATAGTTTTAGATCCAAGCTACAAGAATTGGAACTAAACATCTATTTTCAGTGCCATACAACCCCTCATTTAGTTGTAATGTAAAAAGAGTGAAAGGAATGTCAGTTTCAATATCACAAAAGGAGAAGGGAGGATACCCCAGTGGTAGAGTATAGACCCTCTACCACTGCTCTCCAAGTTTGATCTCAGTAGATGAACTTTGGGTAGGGGACGATTTTGACTGTGTTGGTTTTATGCGCCTTTGCCTTGAACTGAGATAGCAAATAGCAAAGGCAGTCCATGGAGTTCCTGGCCTATCATACGCTGCGCATGGAGGTTTTATGAGTTTTATCCTCCTTTCCCATTTTCTTCATTTCTAATTGGTGCAGTATCATCCCCAGGTCGGCCCACCTCAAATAAAAAAATATTACAAAAGAGGGCAACTACTAATCCATTACACTCAGACTAAAATCTCACAAGTGATTTGTTAACTTTCAGGATAAGTTTTCATAATAACATCAAAATTTCACACTTTAAGGCTTTATATGGAAGAGAGCCTAGAATTAAGCACTATTAGCCTGCAAGTTACTAGTGAAAATACCAAAGAACCTGAAAAAGTGCTAAAAAGATTAGCCCAGAAGATTATTCAACTTCAATCTGGAGGCATTGGCAAATCTAGCCAAAAAAGTTAAAAGAGAAGGCCAAGCAATAAATGCAATCCATAAACCTTTGCCCAATTTGAGAATTCAGATTTAGTTTGTACTATTGCAATTGTATAGCTTTCTCAGGAGGAATTTGGGTTTTATCTGGGACTGGCTATACTCCATATTCTTAAAACGCGAAGATTGGTATTTAAAAATTAAATTTTTATAAATTGGAGTAACTATCAACTGCATGCATAACTAATTCCTACATTGACTCTCATGCCAATAATCTTGAAGGGGTAATGTCATATATCAGAGTATCAAAAATAATGGGAAATATAAATATATGAATCCCAATAGAGAATTGACACCTAGACCTGAAAAAGGGGTTAAGAAATCCCTTTGGTCAACTATGAAAAAATCAGTTTTTGTTAAGGCTCAACTCAACAATAGGAAAACCTCATTAGGCCAAATTGAGCCCAGAATACCCTGAGGAAAAATCTTATTTGGAGAGGCAAAGAATCATCATAATATCTGGCGATTACTACATCAGTTGACATTCAAGGTAGTAAATTAAGACATACCTACAAAAGGTTATTGCCAAGAACCTTCCCAATGATTGACCTAAGTGCTACCAAGTCTTATCCTATTTGGTTATTCAAGATACCTTTTCTACCTAACAAAAAATTATACAAAAGCTTTATTTACTGGATGCATTGCCTGACCAAGATCCTCCCATCCATATCTTTCCTTCTATTATCTATATTGAACTTTTCTTTTTTTGGGGTTTTTGTTGTTATATGTTAAGTATAAAACCCCTTATGATCACTAAAATATAGTTATGATATATAATATATATCTCATTTGGTACCTTGACTATAATAAGTCCTTTTATTAATCCTACCATAGGAATATTACACTATCTGAATGGACCTAAGCGTGTCTTAGCACCCTAAAAAACTTATTAAAAACTAACTGTGAGTCCTAGATTGCTACAAGTATTGAATGTTGGTTCTCTTGGGTATAGTACCATTGAGCCACAAAAAACAGAATACCTACAATCCCAATGTAACAGAATGTTTGTGCACTACAGACCTTCCTCTTTTGGACCTATCTCAGGCCTTAACAAGGATTTTAATACACAATACTTTCAAAATCCAATATATCTGAGGTATCCTTTGATCACCCCACCCTTTCAAATTCATCTGGCCATGACATTTTCTAATCCAAACATCAAATGGTATGAGTTATCAAATCCAACCAAACCCCTGACAGTTTAGGAGCTTGATTGGATCCAACCAGTGCTTGTATGATTGTCATGCCTAGGCGCATCATAATTACCTTCCCATTTCCTTCCCTTCCCACACATAAAGTGGTGGCCAACATAGGAGTTTTCACTAATTATTTTTTAATAACTCTTTTATAATAAAAGTTTTAATACCCTACCATCCAATTATTGCTAAGCAGATTTGCATCACACTTTCATTTCTGCAGTGCCAGAGCATTTCTTTTGGGAGCACGTCAACAATGTCTTCTAGTTCTGACCTATTTGTTTATAATTTACATTTTAAAGAAACATGTCGCCTAACTGCCAACCACACTGTAGATGAACCTTGGTCTGAAACTGTGGCAGGGTCTACCAAATTTGGTGTTTTGCTGCCACCTCCCACTTTCTTGGTGGGCAAGCACAAAAATTCCACCTTCTCTTAACCCTTCAACCTCACCCACCATCCTAATGATACATAAAATCAGGCTCATGGATTAGAATCCCATTAATCTCACTTCCCATTCTATTCTCCCACCAAATTTCAACTGTATGCAGATGGCCTAATCTAATTTAATCAAAAGTTCCTGGGCCTTATTTACTGAGATTTATGAATTAATGGAAACCCATTTAACCTTATGGCCTTTACCTCAAACTGTTCCTGAGCTCCAATTATGACACCCAATTCCCCCATGTTTTTCTGCTCCACAAACAAGCGCTGCACCATTACAATCCAACCATTAGGTCATGATTGATGCAGCTGCCTCAATTGACTGCCATCTCCTCTGTACGCTGCAGCTGAGTCTGTTGCATTGCTTGAAGAAAGACCAGCTCATCCCAATGTCCCAGCGATCCTTACTGCTATTGGTAGTAGTGAACTCCTTAGTTTCCATAAAAAACTCATATCTCATCCAGAATGTTGTGGCTTTGGTACATAAACTAAAACAAGAGTTATCTGCACAAACAAGCCACCTTTTTCAAACTCCCTGACACCCATATAAAATGGAGCATGTCCTCATAAACTACATTTATGTCTTTAATGCGGTGCAAAATCTCTTCCCTGCATATCCATTATATATTGATCCCCATACTGATGATGCCCTCACACCCTTGCCTTCCACCTTGGCCTTCATATGGCTTAATGAAGACATAGCCAAGTTTTGAACCCTCTTATCCCCTCCCACTCTGCCATGGTTGTCTACCAGTTTTCTGTTGCCACCTGGTTGGTGTCAGTTTTGTTATGTTTTAGTTCCATTGCTCTTGCTTGAGCGTTTCCGTCCGTTTATTTTTTCTTTTATTTTATTTTTTATTATTAGTATCCTTACCCTAGTCAGAATACCTCAATAACAAACTATTATTTATCATAACCGCTTTATCCATTGATGACTGCAGATACTTCCGCAGTTTACCTATGTTTCTTAACCAGAGAAACATCTGAGTATTAAAGCCTTCCTTTTTATGATGTACACTGTCCTGTTTTAGTTGATCCACTCATTTGGTCTATAAACACTGAGTAATGACGATTCTGAACACCTTTTGAGTCAATTTTGATGCTCAATTTATTTCTGAGATTATACACGCTATCAATCCCACCAAAGGCATGCAATCCCAGATTCCTGAGGTGTTGTCGCTCTTCCCACTTATCCCGCCCTGAATTTTCCTACCAAGGCATGCACTTGCCCTAAGCAGCCCTTTGCCTTTTTGTGGGGTACCTTTGGTACATTGATAAATCATATTTTTCTCATGAATATTAAAAATTCCTCATTTGAACTTCATATGGATGACTATGCTCTTGGATTTATGGGTCATTCACTAGATCCTAACCTATCCTAACTGTAAGCCCACAATTCCTCAATTAGTTGCAACTCTAGATTAGATAGCATTGCCTGCGTTGAAATTCAACTGGTAACCTGGTAAAGGAGATGAGAGCAAGGGACTCATGATTAGATTTCAGCTCCCAAAAATTGCAGAAATATTAACTCCAAACCCTAGGGAGTTGGCAGATAAAAATTTCAGAGTTGGATTTAAAGTTATAAATTAGGGGGCCAAAGATTTAACAATTTTCTTTACAATTGATCAGATAAAAAAGAAATTTAAAGAGAAATGTTACTCTAAAAAGTAAACTATTAGTACTATATATAATTAAAGTATAATGAGTGATAGGCACACTTCATGATTGAAATGGGAGTAGATCAGGAAAGATGGACATAGTACAGGTTTAAGGATATGAATATATTGACATACTATCCCAGTTTGAAAGGGATCGATGTTAGTAATTCTAACAATCCTATAACATGTGGAGATATTCTAAATGCTAGCTAAGTGTTATAATATCTGACACTGAGAAATTGATTGATAAAAAATATTCAAGATAGCTTGAGTTTTTTAACAGGTAAAATGGGAGAGGTAAATATTGAATAGACACCATTCCCTTATTTTTTTTAGTACTAGATGGTCCCAACCCAAGGGGGGGGATTCATCGATGTGACACCATTCCCTTATTGTTATAATCTCATCCCTTACTAAGATCAGCCTGGGTTAGGGTTGATCCAGATATTGACCTCTGGGGGTGAGTCACATTGAAAAGGTTTTTTTAGGTATTAAATATGGGCTATGATGCAATGCCACCAAATTGGGACACCTCTTTATACTTTGGGCAAACCAATAAACAAAAACACTTTCCTCTTAAGGTGTGAAGTGATTTGAAAAGGATATTAAGCCGATATTTTTCTAGAAACTTTTTAATTTTACATATATAGTTATAGTTAAAGCCAATTGATTAAGATATTTTGACCTGAAGATACCTACCTAACCATTTCAGAGCATTGAGTCTAACTAGATGTTTCTGTGATGCACTGGTGAACAAAATAAAAAAACACATTCCTATTATTTTTCCACTTGGCGTCACTATTTAGCAATTTTTGAATAAAGATAGTGAACTTTCCATCGCTACCTCACCAAACTAATTTTCTATTTCATGTACTCATATCCACTACCTGCTGCCCCAGTATGGGGCAGCGGTGCTCCACCTAATAGCATTTAGCACCTGGCAGGCAAACGTGTGCGGACTGGCTCATCCAGCCTGCCAAATACATCTGGCCAATTTGTCTTTCTAAGGGACTTAGCACTACACCTTGCATTAGTCCACCCAACCCACACCCATCCCCTAATCCTACCTCAATCCACTTTTTATATTTTTCCTCCACGTCATGTACAGCTGTCTCTTCCCATATGCTGAGAAAGCAATAATTGAGCTGACAATGGTTACCTTTGCACAAGCAGGATTTATTGACTTTCGCCTTTACAAGGGTTATTTTAATATTGGATTTCCTACTGATGCGGATGCAGACACTGCAGCAGCAACACCCTTAATTTATAAAAACACCCCCATTGCCACTACCCATACACGCCTCCCCAATGATACCACACTCATGGTGACCTTTTCAAACCTCCCCTCACACCTTTCAACTCAAACACTCTATTGGGAGTTGATATCTGGGCTATCCATTTATGGCATAAACACCATCCTCCAATTCCTTATCTCTAGTGGTTCTGAGAGCCTATAAGCACCTCAGGCAATGCTATCATTACCCCCCCCACCAGCTAAACATGGCCCAGCATATCCCACCGCATTCCTATATCCCATCCAAACCTGACCATTTCTTTTGGCCACGCACTGACAATGGTTGCACAATTTGCCCCCTCTGCTATGAATTGGACCATATGAAAAAAGCATGCCAATATAATTCACACCCTGTGGATATGGTTAACTCTACACATGAGGCCACACCAACAGCGTTCAAGTGGGGATTTTGGCTGTCCCAACCCCCACCCCCAGGCCATGCGCTTGAATCAAAAGCAATCTCTAGCAACTCAAACCCAAGCTGGTCATTTCACACCTATGCCAACCAATCAGGTATAGGCTTGGACCAATATTCAATCCAAAAAAATTCTCCGCCTCAAAACTTACCCAACCACTGCTACCTATCATCAAATTAATCCAAGTCAACCAAAATCCCTGGGACTTATTGGATGAAGTGTCTAAATCTAGTGGAATTGTCCCACCTCCGCTAAACCACTCGATTTAGATCCTTATCTGAGTTCAGACTTTGATGACCCACTCCCGCGCAACCAAATTGTCTTTAAACCCAAAGCTATCCCATACCAAAGCAACCACCAGCTTGCTGAAGCTAAGGTCGCTCACCTGAAAATTGCCATCTCCATGAAGCCATGGCAAAATCTGTCTCTGAAATTATACAAGGATTACACATCACCATGTTCCCCCCAATTTCCATGTAGTTAAAATAAGAGGAAATTGAACGCCTAGCTTAAACTGCTGCTAAAGCTATCTAACATGTCGCTGAACTGGCAGATTTTCCCCCATTCACTCGTGTAACCAGAGCCAACATCACAAAATTCGCCCAGCTTCCCAATGTCTGCATCCAAGCTGAACACCATGTGGCCAAACTCATAGAGGCTATGATTCAGGCCCAAATTCTCAGTTTTAATGAATATCAGCTCCACCTCAATCCTCATCCCATGCATGCCCCAACCCCTTTGCTATCAGCATTGGTCTGCCTCTTCAATGCTGAAGCCAAAATCAAAGCTGAAATCAATAATCTGCCTGATTCCCCCTCCCCATCCACCATGATGGGATAAGCAGTTTGACACTGTGCCATCTGGTAGATTATTTTCTCATTTTCTTTTTTGTGTGTCTTGCTGCCTGTTTTGGGCATTTGATATATATTTGGTTTGTTTAGTTGGATTTTCTTTTTTGGTAATGTCTGTACCCTGGTTGGTGTACCTCAAATAATTTATTACTTTCCAGGACCATCTAGTACTAAAAAATAATTTATTACTTTCCTATTCTATCATTAAATTTACTTTATATTTTTATGCTTTCTATAGTCCTTCATTTTAAGTATCTGTCTTATTCCCAATAAGATACCTCCCTTCTTCCATCACTGTTTTTACTATTTAAGTTTGACCCTTTTTCTTTGAGGGGCAGGTTAAGAGGGATCCTCAGGTTGTGAGTATCACTGGGTTGTTATATTTCATAAAGTGGGTTATCCAAACACTCATACATCTAGAGCCAAAAAGGCCCCTGTGGTAACAACAAATAACTGTGGTGATGATGAATTACAAAGGGGGATTAGCCCTGTGCAATTTGGTACCAGTGGAAAAATTTCTGGGCTTGAAATTTTTATTTCGGTATATGGGGCTATGAGCCTGTTGTTAAAACTGGTCGCTCTGAAGTGAACTTTTCAGTATGCTAAAGTCAGAAAGTTGCTTCCCATGAACTTATAGTGAAAGTTGAGCTGTTGTAAATAAAAAGTTTGTAATCAGAATTATTTTCAGTTTTGTCCACCAGTAGAGCCCTTATTATTGCACATCTCAAATTTGTACAACTATATCTATTATTGATCTTTATTTATTGGTTTTATTGCCCTATCTTTTTAGTTGTGAGATCTCTATGGAAGATATATATCCCAATATTGTTCACTTACATTTTGACTTTAATAGTAGAAATCACTCAAGGCTTGGCAACTTATATTTATTAACAATATAGGATACTAATATTGATAATTGATCAAACAATAGATATATAATTAAATATAGGTTGAAACCAATGCAACTTATATTTTTTAGACCCTTAAGTTCTGGGTTTCATCCTTACTAAGGTGAGGTCCAACACAAGAATAACAAAGATTTTTTTACCAAAACTGGTGAGATTAGTAGAATTGAGATGTTCATTTTATATTTTTTTTGTGGAAGTAAACAAATTTGGTTCCCAAAATAGTAATTGTATATTGTTAATTGCACTGAAAACTTCAGTAATATTTCTTTTAAATGGTAGTTAACTTGAACAGATAAGTGTTTTAAATACAATCTGTTGTAATTCTGATATTACTGGAAGATAAGCTCTAAGTTGGTATGGAGGAATGTGTGGAATTCACCAAGCTTATATTGAGATATGATTATTCAAGCGCCTTAGTATGAGGCAATATTGGATTAAAAAAGTATAATAGATCATCCCCAAATTGGGCGATAGTGTGATATCAACAAAAAATAGATAATGAATGTTGAGATATGATAAATAGTGATTAAATCGCATCCAATTAAGGTGATTGTGAATGTAATACATAGTAATCTCTTCTAGAACCAATGAGATGCGGCGGAATGAATTACTAAGAAAAAGGGTTGGTATTGACCAAGGTTGTTGAGATATCAGCAAAACTAGATAATTGAAAGGATAGGTTGTTAGTAAGAATGAGAGAGCGAAGAATAGAGCATCCGCTGAAAATATTAAAATTAAATAAAAAAGTGTCATAGGAGCAATAGCTCCCATTTATGTATATATAAATTTTACATGTGTGTTGAGGACTGACAATCTACATATCATCCTTTCTATTGCTCAGTGGGCTGATCCTGCACAAACCCCTTTGGCATATCTCAGCAATTCCACCAATTTTATAACATTATCTTTTATAGAATTTACATATTAAAAAGAGTTATTCCCTCCAATAAACTGCTTGTTGCCTATATTCAGATCTTACAACGTATTACCTTAGATATCAAGTTAAAATCATTTGACCAATCTTACTGAGCCACCACCTTTCTCACATGTTAATATGCCTTCTCTGGAAGTTTTGAATAACACTTCCAATAGGGCAGGTTTTCTCTTAAAGTTACACTGAGTGGATTTTCCAAAGAAAACAATACATTTAAAGTAAAACAGGTTATAATTCAACCTAATTTTATTATTGAAAAAATGGGAGATTTATAGGCTTCATAATGGCATGTAATCTATCAGAGCGAATTAATCTCTGCACAATCAAATATTCAATCAATTTATTAGATGAGATTGATCATTAACCTTAATAGATTGAGACATATTGTGCTCTCCTTCCAATGAT